>JAQGAJ010000160.1:0-19786 GCA_034689365.1 Liebstadia similis | reverse complement strand
CTATTATAGATCAAAATATAATATTATGATTGACCCCAAACACAATCAATACTTGACTATTAAGTAGAAACTCTCAAATAAAATACTAATACTATTTATATAATGACTTCCTTGTAATTCGGCGGTAAGTCAGTGACCACGTGAGACGAACTCGCAGTCTCGTCCATCTGATTGTGTCCAGTCTTGGTGTCAATCCCTTTGTCGAGATGATTGACCACACGATTCTGATTCTGCATTCGTCTCACTTCCTCTTCGATCGACAGATTCCGTTGCATTTGACGCCAGTCTCTAATCATTCTCTGTTTTCGTTTCGATTTGATTCTTCTGTAGAGACAATACAAACAGAGGGCGCAGACAATAACCGCGGAGATTATGATCAGTCCGATGGCAACTCTTGTGTCGCCAGACATCGCCATATTGTGATTCGTACGATACAAATAACTTTCCTCTGACTTCTACCCAACTCTAATCAGATTGTGTCGCCTCTCCTATTGTTTGTTCAGACTCTGGTCATTCAAAACGATATAAAAAATTTCCCAAATGGATGATAAGATAGTCAACTCAAATATTTTACTGATTTTTATTATCTCTTATATTGTATCTGAAAATTGACAAAATGGTAAAATATATACCATTATTTGACTTATTATTTTATAAATTGATTTTAAATTAAGTGATATTTAAACCGGAATTAAATTTATCGTTAAATTGCATAATGAAAACTAATTAAATATTTTAAAATTAAAATAAGATTCCAAAGTTGAAATGGTCAATTGGATCGTTCAAATGAGAAGAAGTCATACATCAATCTTGACATAACGGGTGCCATAATTGCCGGGATGATGATGGGATGGCCTAGTGATCGGTACAGCAGTGGTAACTTCAAAGAGTAGGGGCGTCTTCTCAGCCCTATCTCTTTTGTTACGAACTAAGTAAACAATTCTTCTCTTGATTTGTGGAAACCTCTTGAGAAAGAGCCATAACGTGCTGACCAGCAGTAAAATACCGATCGATATGCAAATTATGAAAACAATCCACGAAACTCTCATAGCGGGTCATTTATAGTTATAAGCTGGTCAGTTGTTGGAGCGGTTTTCTTTGCTACATTTTCAGTAGGTTTGCCACCCAGTTCAGTCAGAGAAGCCAAAATGGATCCAGCAATTTGTTTTTCATTGAAAAATTTCCACGAGTTAGTACCACTCAAAAGGATTACCTGAAACAATCAATTATGTATTGAAGAACAGGTGAAATATCATTCCCTCATGGCTTTTAACAATGGGAAAATAATTGTGTTCTTGTCAAGAGACACGTCATTGACAGGGAGTCGTTATCGCAAAGATAATGATGATGATAATTATTATGATAGTAATTACTTCCAACGATTATTCTCTCCGATGAAAGTTATTTGTTTTTCTCGATAAAAGTTAGTTAACCTTTTAGTTAACAAATCAAATTAACCAAACATTTTCTCTCAATTTCATTGGTCCGTATAATTATCAGTTCATTTCCATTTTGTTTATTCAAAAAATATAATTTGATTTTTATCTAACTTAGTCATAATAAAAATGTTCAATTTTGTCATAAAATTTGATATTTTATCAAAATAAGGGAAATAATACTTCAGTTGGAATAATCTCATAGATTATTATTGAAGACATTGTTATTTTCCATCCAATAACAAGGATATCTCGCACATTTCAACCTTCAAGAGTTGAGTACAATCTCAGTATTTATGACTGAAGGGCAGTAGAGTTGCGAATTGTAAACATGAAAGTCGCCAACGAAGCAAATATCAATGAATATAAGCAAATATCAGCTAGACACTTTTATCACCGGATGCAATTTATCCCTATCGTGGTCTGAGTTCATGTTCTAGATCATTTTAGGGAATAAATGCTCATCTTTTTAATGTATCCTGTTGATTTTCATGTATCCTCTTTGTTAGAGATGTCAAATGATGATTGATCAAGTCAATTATCGTCAATTATCAATGTTAGAATCATTTCCATCATGGGTTACGATATGATAAATTATAGTTTAATGTAAAACTTATTCACTTGGATTCGGTTCATAAACTTTTCCGATCGATGAATGACTTATTGATCGGTCTCTCGGTATCTAATCAGTGATAATCATTAGAACTTAGATAATGTTAGTTTAGACACGAGGCCCACAAAAACCGGTTCGTTCAGGAAAATGTCAAGATTATTGATCATGTGATGAATTTTCCATATGATCATTATTGCCTTCACCAGAGATACACAATTTTAAATTGCGAATTGGAACGAGATAACATTATCTTGTATAAAGATGTTTATTCTTGCCAGATTCAAATAATAGATTACATCAAGCTACATTATATAATTAATTTTCTTTTTTCAACAGATTCAATGAATAAGGTTATATTTGAAATATCGAAAATTCATTTAAAGAAAGTTTTGATCGAACAATGTTTTTCAGATCAATTACATGGATCAGGAATATGAAAAAATGTATATAAATAAAGGTAATTCATTAACATTAGAAAAGGTTATTCATTTAATTTGAATAAAATTCTAGCTTAAATTAATCATGGTGAATGATGTTTAAAAAGCAATTGTAAATTCAGGTCTAATACGCAAATAAGGTAAAGTTTAAATGCATGGTAAAGATAAGGGATGGCCAATGAATTCATAAACCCCCTAAAACAGAAAATTGGTCCAACTCCGTCCCTCAGAAAAGGATCGAAAGATCCAGGTGATTTCGCTTCTGAGCTCCCGAAAACCCCTATAGTTTACCCCCTTGACCAAATGGAAAAACCTCCTAGACTGAATTCTATTAGCCATCCCCGGTAATAATGGTAACCAAAGTCAATGCAAAATTAGATGATTGAGTGCTAATTAACGCTGACGTGAATGCCAACCAAGAAGTTATGGCTTTGACTGCGAGCCATCGCCTTCTGTATGAGTTCTCGGGGGACAGACATCGGAATGCTGTCACTGTATCGGCGTTTGATCTTCTTGTGGCGTCTGACCGACATCACAACGAGGGCTGTGAAGATGGTCAGACCACTCAGGACGCAGAAGATGACCATCACATGGCAGAAGTTGAGCATCGGTTCACTCGCGTCGGTTGAACCGGTCCTGATTGGCCAACTGGACAGGTATTTCTGTTTTGATTTGGATCTTTCTCTCGAAGATTATTTTCTCAGCGCTTTCTCGGTAGAAGTTAACCAGTCTTTTATGCATTTATTATTGAATTACGAGTAATCGACTGAAATATCATTAAGACTTCTGAGAATGAGAGTGATTCCGGTCTTCTCTAGTGTCGGGTCTTCTCTTGTGTAACACAATTCAAACGATAATTGATAATCGACTCAAACCACTGAATCAATTGAAATGATCTTTTCATTAATGCGTTCTCTTTTCAAATACACTTAACTCTTATCTCAAAAGAAATTTTTGTGTAAACAGTGCTTCAAAACAGACGACCAGTTCTTTAGATAATCTGATAAATTACGAGAAGAAGTGGCCAACGATTCTCTCGAAACACATTTCGACGAAAGTCGAATAACAAAATCACAATTTTTTCTCTCAAAAAAGTATTTTCTCCAGAACTCAGAACTATATCTCGATTCGGAAAAAGAAAGAATATTCTGTAAATTCTTTTCCGATCAAATAATAATAGCATTTTCGTGTTAAACCTTGTGATGTCTTTATCTTTATATGATTTAACGATAACCCAGAAAAGCATTTCCACAAATATATAAAAAGAATTGTGTGTTTACTTTCAACCAAGTTATTATTGAGTGTGGCATTTGTCAAACAGAGTAACTAAAACATGATTGATCAATTCTTGTTTTTCAAAAACACAAGTTTCATTGGCTCTAATATTTATACAAGAAATCTCTCCCTCTCTCTCATTCCATCCTTCCCTCCCTTTCTCTCTCCTACTCTCCCATAATCTGGTTATGTCTACAAACCTATGAAAACATAGGAATCGAGTGCACACACATTCACGTCTGTCATCAATATTTATAAGAGAAAGAAAAGTCATTATTAGATGTGTTTTGCTATTTCAAGTCATAACTAGAAATGTTCAATTAGATTGGAATGAGCAAGGTGGTGCCAGGATTTGAGGCAATCTGGATGCGCAAGATTTGTTAATAAATATATAGAATATTAAAATTTTAATTTCCAACAAAAAGAGATTTAAGATTTGCACAATTTTGCGAAAGGAATGGTTATCAGCACTTCATCACCTGTGCCTTCATATCTCGAACACCTTTGCACTCATTGATAGACAAACCTTCAGTGAGGGTCGGCTACTAAGAAGTGGATCACTGGATACGTGACGACAGTCTTCGCGACAATTATCTCAAAAATTCATTATATTTGAGATCATTTTTGTTTTTCAATTATCTATCAATTAATTGAAAAATAATGCGATCATAATAATATGCCATTGTAGATTTTGTAGGTAATAATGAGACTAATTACATGTGAAACGTGATCCAGGATCAAACAAACGACCTGAGAGTTCTAATAATCTTGTAATCAATCCTCGTTAATGTGGTCCGCAATATATTTTTGAAAATACCAATTAGTGATGATTAAAATGTTTTATATTACACATATTACTGATATTACAAGAATCAAATTTATCATCAGATTAGACAAACAAATCTAAATTAGTGTCTGAACTCGAGTTCAGGCTTCAGATTCCAAACGACAGACCAAAATCTAATTTATCGGTAATTTATGTTTTCATTTCTGATTCTCTACTCATTGGGCGATCAATTTTTGGCTCCTTTTTCGTTGAATCAAAATATTAATCGACAAATGTTTTATTGACTTTCTCTCTGACTGTTATGTCGACTGAATCGACAGTCAGGGATGTCTCACAATGGGTGTGATCTCATATAAATCCTTTCAAGAATTTTAGTGTTTAATAAAATGATCCATGAATTAACTTTTTGTGATAGTAAATGAGGTAATGATGATATGGAAAATCATATTTTAGGGTGAATATCATGATGAAAATGTGAAAATTGCCTCTATTACACCCATGCAAACATCTCTTTTTAGCTAATGAAATAGAGAAATCAACAAGGTCACATCGAAGCGCCCAATTAATTACATATTAGTCGCTTTGAGCTCAAGACTAATCAAATTTTCAATTAATTATAGCCGAAATTCATTTTAGATAATTAATTATTGTGACTCTTATGACCTGACATTCCTCATTAGTCAGGGACTTAAATAATGATCAAGATGATTTATATTCATTCTAATTATGAATAGAATACTTCTATTGTTTGACGTTATAAAACTCGAAATTTTTTGATGAAAACCAAGAATTTGATCCAATTTAGCGAAAATCATTGATATATTGATATAAATTGTTAAACATTAGTAACGATTCTGTTATTCAGTAATAATATCTACCGAGAGATTGATTTTTACTCTCATTTATTTGACCGAAAGCTTATTGTCTTTCATTCGACTAATTCCTGTAATAAACCAATTATTAGACATTAAACCCAATTCTGGGCTTCAAATAAAAACCAAATCACAAATGTCTGCCAATAAAATAGCTTTTGGTTTAATTGACGATCAAATTCATCGTTCAATAAATCCCATGATCACTATTGCCGACCATAATTATGACTTCGCCCATGATTCCAATCATGACCTCCACTGCTTTCCTTCAAACATATCGAAACAACGGATGTAATCATTATTAAAACAATTAATCTTTATTTCGGTGTAATTGTCAGACAATAAGAATTTGAATTGAGATAAGAGAAGTCGAGAATATTGGCCAAAATTGAGATAAGAATTTATAAATCAAGATCACAAAAATCTGATGCAATAAATACATTTATATTTTTTATGGATTCTTCGAGTCTGAGACTGTTTTGAAAGAAGTTCAAGTTAAAAATAAATTTCTCTTACATTTAAAGTACTTTTACGAAAGTAATTCGGTTTAGAGATAAGATGGCCATGATAAATGGACTATTAAGTGTTAGCGAACCTTAAATTATTCCTTAAAACATTTATAACAGGATTTCTACAGAATTCTGAATCCAAATTCAACGGATTCTGTGCACTGACGCAAGAAAAATAGTAAAAAGTGAAAAGCACTAAATGTCAATTTGGAGAACACATATCCAGTCAGTTAGCATGGTGAAATGACTAAAAACAATGGATTTTCTTTGTTTTTTATCTGATATCTGAAATTTCTTCTCTAAAATCAAATTTCAGACATGAGTTGAGAGAATATTCGGTCATTTGTCCGAAATTGGATCATATTTTTCATTCGGTTAATTCAAAATCAATACAAAGACTCAGCAAAGAGTTTATTGTCTTCGATGTAAACCATTTTTGGGACTCTTTTATCGAGTTTTAAGGCTATTGTCAAACGAGAAAAGACTTTAAAATATTTATCACTTCCTGAGTATCACAACTATAATGACTAAAGACATGAAATGTTGAAAATTATTTCAATTCTGTGCTCGAAATCAGACAAAACTAAACTAAACTTGATTTTTATCGATTAGAGCACCAAATGTTTGGGATATTAGACTTAATTCTCACGAAATAACTGTTTCTCTCAAAAAACACATTAACAGTGGGAAAATTTCAATCAAATAACTGGTAATAAGATTAACAAGGGGCTTTTTATGCAAAGTACCGCTCTTAGAGTCACAGATGTTTGATATAATTTAAGAATAAATAGCTCGGAATAATTGGAAACTTATGAAACTCAAGGATGAACAAGGATTGAGTTGAATAAGCATTATAATAGAGCAATGAGTGATATATTGGGCTTTTTACATTTTCCCACATGGAAAACTGTTCCATATTTCCCATTATATGATTTTCATCTCCTAAAGCTCATTCAGTTGATTACCAAACTAGCAATTGTTTAATTCTTTGCCATTCAATGTCGTCCAAAGAATATCCCCCTAATAGTCATCTCTGATCTGAAGACTCGAAGACCGAGGAATAAAATGTTTCTCAATATAGCCTAATATATGAGCACTCGATTGGATAAGAATTTTATTGGCAATAAAAGTGAATTTCAATTACGGTTAACATATAAGTACTGACTCGGTATAGGTGTTTGGGCTCAAACAAACATTGGTTCCGCTTATGGCATATGATATGATATGAGAAATAGTGGGAAATTGCAAAATCGAGCCCATTATCATTCTTGAAGTTATACTCAAATAACTTGATTATTCTCTACTACTGACTAAATATTGGCTAAGATTTACTTTTAAAATTATATTCAAAGCAGAATTCAATTATATTAAAACTTTTCCCATTGTAGTCAAGAATTGAATTGTTTGGCCAAACACTGAAAACCGGGCCTCAAATGCAAACAACGAAAACGAATTCACCTTTAAATTGATTTTAAACACAAAAAGTGTTGAAATAAATAAATAAAATTCAATTTAGTTAATGGAATAAATTTGATTCGAGTTATTTTAAAGGGTTATAGCAACTAGTTCCTGCTAGTTCCTTTAGTTCACCTTAATTGTCACAATGGCTTGCAATTAATAATTCACTCGATAAGTATAAAACACCTAATTTATAACATGATTACAAACAGAATCCAAATAAACAGAATCACAAACCAGAATAACAATAACCATAATGTAAGGGATAGTAAATATCAAGATAAAAAACAAAAGACCTAATATCAAGCCATAAAACAAGTGAACCCTTTGTAAAATAACAAATATCAGGTTCTTTTGTTGCTAAACAATGACCTCTTTGACCGAGTTATCCATCAAAAGAAGTGGTAAAACATATTCAAATGTTTTTAACGCCTTAAATGCATTAAAATTAATGTCATTCGGGATTTGATTCTTAGAGCGAATACTGAGCGCAAGAATTTTTTATTTTACACCAGAGAGACATTAGACCGAGTTCTTAGTTGTTCGAAGCGATTCGGCTCATGAATAACAAGACTACCATTAGTTTTGTATTCCTAGTGCCTCGCAATCGATCCATCTCTTAAATTATATATATTATCAGTTAACTACCTTGATAAATATTTGAGAAGAGAACTTAACAAACTTGCAATGTTCCTATTTTTATTGTTTTTAGAGGAATAAATATTTATTTCAGCAAGTTACTTACTAACTTACTAACTTAGGTAGAATGAGGAACTTAAAACAACTTTATACTTTGCGAATAGAAGTGAAGCAAATTAAAATTTCAGCCTATCTCAACTTATGTTGCCGTAAATATGCGTTCGAGCAAACAGATATTGAATGATTCATAAGCACCCACTCCCTGATCATCTCCAGATCTACTGTTACGTTACGTTTGATGTCCAAAAATTGAGTTCCGGCTCATTTTTAGTTTACTTATTATTTTTTGACAAAACGTGTCAAAAGTTTTTTATCTGAAGTAAAAAATGAATTATCGGTTTGTATGTCATATAAAACCACTTAATCCTCGAATCCTCTTCTCAGTGAATATTATTTGGTATTCTTCACAAAAAATTCTATTATTCTATAAATTCTTATTTTCAGTTCAAAGTCCACATGAATTTACAGGATGTTTATTGAATTCCTTGAATTTCAAATCGCCGTGGATTAGAATTTTATTAGTTTCTTAGGAATACTTTCGTCTAAAACCTTAATTGAATTTCATTCCCGGAGTTTTTCCTCCAGGAAAACACTCTCAATGGGTTCGAGGGAATTTTCCATTATTACATATTCAAACAAACTTTCGTGTTTACTTGAATATTAAATCTAATATCTAGTTTATACTCAACATTCATGGATTTTTGCTCTCGATTTAATCGATAATATCGTGGGTTGAATATTGAGACGACCAGAGAGAAAGAGCTTTATGTTTATTCCCCTAATGGGCTCAATTCCTAATTGTAAACTTTATATTATGAATAAACCAGGACTAAGACAATATACAATTGAATGGTTTAATTATTGATAACTATCTATAAAACAATATACATATTAAACGGTTTATCATTATGTTATTCGTAAATATATTAATCTCGCTTAGAGTAACAATATCTAGATTACATTGTGAGCGACAAAGACCTAAATAATTTATGAATGCAATGAACATATCTATAATTAAAGTTAAATAACATTTTAATTAATTATTCAACGAATAAAACAAAACGATTGCAAAATTAACCTATAATAATCAATAAATAAGCCAAAGATAATGAAAGATGTGGACAATTGTGAACAGGGATGGCCTTAGACTAACTGAGTCTTGACATAGGGCTGAGAGAAATGTCATCTTGTTTTTACAAAATAAATCTTATGTTTATTGTAAGCTTACTCTGTTTTTTTTGCTCGCTAGTAGTAAATTTCAGCTAAAGATTTGAGCTGAGTAATCCTAAGAGAGGACCAAGGGTGTGATTTAGTTTACCAACTATTGTATTATTTGTAGGAACTGTCAGAGAATAGAATTGAATTACGATTACAGAAACTCCAAAATCATTAGTACCTCAATATTGAACGCGCGTTGATTTCAAGACTACCACGTGTTTAGCACGTAGTCTATGACTTTGCAAATAAGGGGTTGAACTGTATTTTCTCAAAACTGCTCTCTGATTGGTCTAATGAGGAATTGTTTTCCTCTCAAAACAATATCAAGTCATAGAAAAGAGTGAAAGAACATCTCTGAAACATCTCTCAAAGCCATCCCTGATTATGAAGTAATCAAAAATTTGAATGATTTGTATATCACATAACAAATAAAAACTCATCGAAAAGTATCCAATCGGTGATCGATTACGTGCCGCTCAGGACAGCCGGGTATGGCTTCTGTTCGGCGGGGAGTATGATGTGTCCCGGCTGGTCGAGGATCATGTTCTGACTCCGTCGGTGCTGTTGAACGACCGTCGGGTGAGGAACGGCCGCACGACCTTTGGCACAACACTTCCGTCTCAGGTATATAAAGCCGAACATCATTATTAAGAATAAGACCAGGAATATGAAAAAGCCGAGCACTACCGCCAAACCCATGTACAGCTCCGAGTAATCCGTGTCATACCCTTTATGCAAAAATCAATTCGATTAAGAAATGTGTAATAAAATAGCGGATAAATAATTAAATATAATGTATTTGTAAATCAAATCCCTTTTTATGCGAGTCTATGACTAGTATTAGGCGTTGAGTCGGAAATTAAAACTAATGAATGTTTAAATAAGTTAATCGATAACTCGATTCCCAATAGAATGGCAGAGATAAAAGTGATCGCAACCAATACCTCGAATGAATCGCAATCATCGCCAGCAAAAACTAAATTCATAGTGGGCTCAAATTTATGTGTAGGTCCCCAATGATTATCTCCTTATGGAATTTTCTCCTTCAATCCAGTTATAATTAATTCCGGATCACAATTCTGTACAAATTGAACACTTGGTGATCCCTAATTGTTAGATAGTTGGACGTTAGACAGTATTAAATTACCCTAACATTAATTTTTAAGGCAATCAATTGATTTTTCGATTAATTACTTGAAGTTCACTCTAAAAGTCAGTTTCGGGCGGAAGACTAAATAGAAATGTGTGTCAAACCAATTGTCATTTGAATCAAACTCGGCTTTGATTTATAAACTCATTTCAAGGCAATAATCGTATAAATAATTGAATAACATTGATCATTGTTTTAATGAAATTGCCAACAAAAACATTTCCATTTCGAATCCTACTGTAAAACAATGGTATGAAAACGCGGGCAATAAATCCCAACAAACCATCACATTTTACGTTATTTTTTAATCAGAACTCGTAAATAGAAATTTATTGCTTTCATTTGTTTTTTGCCAAAAATTAATATTTATTTTCAATTGAAATGGCTGTTAAATTTGATCATGCTTCATGCTTCGAACATAATTAACCATGAGTTATAGTACCTGGTCTAATTAATTTATGGATGTGAATTAATCCTCTGGCAATTCTCCATAGAGAACTAAAAACGATCATGATACATTCTAATCATGAAAGCAATCATCAGTTGCAATTCTCATTAAGCTCGAGTAATCTAGCCAATTCATCATGGTCATCTCCAAAGTGGACATATATCATATTGTTTTGGGCCCGGAATGGGATTATTCATGAAAGTCTTGATAAATGGTTATTCCAGTCTCGAAACGGATTGTATGACTCGAGTACTGGTCATCGATATTCTGTGCCCGCACTGAAAGGCAAGTAATAATCGGTTGGAAAACAAAACTAAACGAGTAATTGATAGAAGAGATGAGAACATTAGTTATTATATAAGTGTTGGAACAGATGTGCAGACACTGTGCTATTCAACAAAAATCTCTTTTCTATTGCATTTCACATCCCTTTCTTCTCAGACAACTGTCCGACAAAAACAATTGTTAATCTCTTTGGGTCTTCGCCTACAGTTAGGGATGAGTTTTGGACAAACAGATGGTTAGCTCTGATCTGAGACTACTGACGATTCTAAAGCTTTCAAACAATTTACCCATAATTGTATTTAGATTCACAATTTGTCCAAATGGTTGAGCATTTGTAGAGAAGTCAAATTCACCTGCTATATAGAAAGGTTTAAAACAAATGATTTGTTTTCGCTAAAATGCATTTGCTTTTAGGCCACTCTTAGGGCTTCCATATATCCCGGTTTGAGGTTTGTTTCATCAGTTAAGTGAAGCCAAAATCAAAATATATGTGTGTTTAAGTGGAAAATTATAGAATACCTTAAAGGGTTTGAAGGAGTTTTGTCAAATTGATTAAACTGGGAACAGATGCGGTCCAGACATCTGAGAACAGGTGAATGCCTAGGTTTGATTGACTCTGGTAAGTTACCAGTGGTAACACTACTTGTCTTGAAATCTCAATTTCTATTTGTTCTCTATTTTATCTTGCTATTCAGAGAATGATACGAATGCGAGAACAATTCCAAAATGGTGAAAATACTCTTTTAATTAAACCGAAGAAGCAGACAGACTTCAGACTTTCTGATATAGTCGACAGAATATAAGCATAAATTGTGTATAATCTAGCACTTAATTAACAAACAACATTCTATTAATTATTCTAACTGAAAAAATAAACAAGATTTATCTGATTAATAATTAACTAGATAACATTTTAATTACATTTTTGTAGTTCTTTTGCAATGATAATTTAGTAACTATTTAAGGATAAGCAATGAGTCAACAAAACCATGTTGATATTAAATTCATCCCAGTGTTGCTTTTGTTTCTTAGTCGGAACAATGGGTCAAATGTTTTCTATCACTCAGAGTGGGAACAAAATAAATGGTCCGAACAACTGATTCCGTGTTTGATGTATGAAAAGAGTTATTCTGCGCTCAGAATAGTCGTCTCATTCGATGTATAATAGGCTTTAAATGTCTGTATTTTTTGTGAACATAAAAACATAAAAAACATTTTTGGGAAAAATCAGATTTTTTCTATTGATTTTGAATTAAGGATTTCTAAGCGAAATGTGAAGATCAAGAGCTATGGCATAGTTTCGGATTCACTAATATCTCTCGTAACGAAATTGAGACAAACATATAAATCCTTAACAATTTTTACATAAGGAAAGAGAATTTAACTCAAAAGAGTAAATCATTTTATTGAATTAAGTTGGTTGAGATAAAATATATTCTTACAGTGGAATTTTGTGTATAACCCACATGTTATTCAAAAAAGAAACAAAATATTAGGTGTAATCCTATTTTACAGAGGTTTAACGGGAAAACTGCTCGATTATAGTTTTGCTAAATTATGTCCGGTTATTTCACTTTAGGTCTGATAGGAAATGAAATATTCTTGGATTGCATTTTAGGCGAAATGAAATTTTTACAAATGCTTTTCGACCGAACTCTATATAACTCTAAATCTTGTCTATAATTTGCTGATTTGAAGCGATTATATCTTCTTTCGGCAATTCTAAGCGGATAAGAATAGATCCCAATATAAACTTGATCTGATCCCTTAACAAATTAGGCCGAGGTTTAAATCGCAATTTCCGATAAGACAACAAACAGAGAGAAAACTAGAGGAGAGTAAGAAATGGTTTTTTAAAAACTGATTGCTCTCCACGACAACAATGGAGATATCCCATGAGAAAATTGAGCATTTTATTGATTTTTCAACCAAATATCATCAATTCTGGTGATTGAAACTTCTCTCTTCCCCCTATTCTTCTACATTCATCCCACTCTTTATTATAAATTCTTGAGAATCGTTAGAAGAATTGCTTCAATAATTTCAAACCACTTATCCAATAGTTCTTCAGTTCATTCACTGATATCTTCAAAATCGATGAATACATTAATATCTGAATATTTAATGATACAAATTGTGAGCTCTCTTTCGATTGCCGGCTCTCTTCAGCCGAATAACTGGCCTCTAATGAAATCATTCGCCTTTTGAATACTTGGGGAGAGAGAGAGGGAGAGAGAGAGAGAGAGAGAGAGAGAGAGAGAGAGAGAGAGAGAGAGAGGGAGAGAGAGAGAGAGAGAGAGAGAGAGAGAGAGAGAGAGAGAGAGAGAGAGAGATCGTTATGCAAGAGAAGAGTCTTAAGAAACAGTTTTAGTCAACGATTTGCTTCCCTTTTGACTGAAAGTCTAAAAATAGTTAAAATACTTTTCCGACGACTAAAAGTCGCAAACAATTTGATCAAAACTAATTAATTTAGCCATCATTTCCATCATGGGCTCTATTTCTAGTTTGTTTATCAATACATTTTAATTAATCCAAATGAGGATACAATCAATTAATTGAATTAAACTTAATTTTCTAATCAATTAATATGGCTTTTGGTCTGAGTTTTGCATCTCTTAAGACATTTGCGAAGAGTTTTTGTTGAAAACTGTTTTTTATTTATAGCTCTTATGTAAGAATAGATTTGATTTATCGGCAGATTTGTAGCGATATTTTTTCAGCTGGTGATTGATATCCCTCTATAGAAGTAGATTCTCGTATCAGCAAAAGTTTATTTTGTTAAATGTTCATATTTAGCATGTTAATAAATTGTAACATTTTAATTGCCAACGAATTGAGCATTCAAAATGAACTTGCACACTAAATCTTTTGGACTAGTTTCGAAGGGATCTTTTTGTGTCGTTCTTGCTAATTTAATTATAATTAACAAATAAACAAGAACACCTCAAATATTTTTCATGAAAATTAACTATTAATCAGATTATTATATTTTAAAAGCTGTAATTTTAAACTTAATAAATATCTTGGTATGAAAGCTTATGTTTTTTAAAATATTAGTCAAAATTTGTGCAAAAATTTTACCAAGATATAGAATTTCACATATTTCATCTAGTTAAAACAAGACTCGGCAACTGATTTGATCATTTTTCATAAATTTTTGCAAGAATATAACCATCATGGTGCTAAAAGTTATTGTTATCAAGAGTTTTACCCATTTTCAGACTGTAATTTCAAACTTGATAACTTTTCAAAGTCTAAAAGCTACTTGATAATTTAGTGTTAGCGACCGAAAATCGAATCAACATTTTCAGCATGCTATACTAAAATTCAGTTAAATTGAGAATTTAGTCAACTTTCTACTCAAAATTATCACCTAGATCAATAATCAGATTTTTTTTCCCTGTAATAACTTTAAAAATCTAATATCAGTTAAGAAAAGCAAAAGTGGTAAATTGCAAATCACAAGGGTAGAGATTGTTTAGAACTATTGAATTTATATTTTAAGGTCAAAACTACAATAAAATACAATCTAATCGACACCTCATTCAATGATTAGATATAAATCTCGCGATTATTTAACTTTTATTTATTTTATTACACAATTATCGGACGAATAAAAACGCGGTAATCGAGTTAAGAGCGAAATTGTGCCCATTGTGAGAGTATTTTGACTGAATTTACTTCGTTTTATAATTTCCACGATACCTATATAGATGTTTAAGTGAAAAATCTATAATAATCTAGATAAATTGACTTTCTACCTACTTTAATTTGAATTTCGGCTAGAAAAACTATCAAGGTAATTTACTAGGAGGAAGGCTAGTGGGCAGCCATAAGCTAAAAGCATTTTTAATGAAGTAATTACTTGATTATTAGCTTTCATTTAACGACTTTTCAATTGAATCCTGGTTTTTGTCAAATTCTTACTGTTTTTGTTCGTTCAGTTAATTATCTAAATTATAGCCCCTTTTTATGACTCTGTCTGTAATAAAATCCCATTGTTTTTGCAGCGCCCATACAAAAGGTCTAATTGAATAATAAATAATTCAATTTAGTCGAGAAGACAATTGCCCAATGTGAACAAATTCTCGTTCCCTCTACTACTTTCCCTCTTCTGATACTTGCAATCGATAATAAAATAGCGAATCGATTGTTACGTTATTAGTGTATACGTAGAGGAATGCCATTCAGTCAACAACTATTGAGTCACTCGTTTGTGAAGACTTAGTGATCGCAAAAGACGTTACATTAATGTCGAGCTTAGAGTCCCCCAAAACTTTGTAGTAGATTGAATTTTATAATTTTTTCATCAAGATAATTCACTAGCGTTAATTCTGTGAAAAAATTGGGCTCCCATTCCTCTCACTCCCTCTCCAATCGCTTTCAAATAGCAATTTGAATAAAATATCTTTGATTACACCTATTTTACGACCAAAGGTTGTGCCTCAGGTCAGCCCAGTCTGTGCCCACTCGTCAACCAGTATTGCCATACCGTTCCCTTTCCTTCACACCTGTCCAGTATTGAGCCTTCAATGGATTAAACATGGTGAAAACTGATCCGAGCCCTACTAGGTCTTACCAGGAACACCAGCAGTACAGGTCGGCAGGCTATGAGCCATCCCTTTCATTTTGTGAGTGTGTGGGCGCCCAACTATTTCCTCGATAATTAGTCACTAAAACTGAAAGCATAAACTAGATCTCAACTTTCGATTACCCACTTCTAACCCATGATTACTTTCTATCAATCACTATAGGCCTACGAGTTGTCAACCCTGACCGGCACTCAGGTCATGCTTTTGGTCGCCTCCGAGACCGGACACGTCTATACGTTCGCCACTCGTAAACTACAGCCAATGATCACATCAGACGCGGGCAAAGCACTCATACAGACGTGTCTCAACTCTCCCGACCCGAACGGACTCATGTCTGGTGACCAGAGAATGTCGGCCACGGGTTTCGAAGAGACTGACCTCACGTATGCCGTCGGCGATGAGTCTCCAAATGATAAGGTTTGTAATGATTGTCACCTTTTATTTCTCTGCCCTTAAGACCAAACACCTATCACTCGGGGCTAAACCAAGAGCTAAAATACTATAAACTCCAGGCTATATCACACAAATACCATGCTATTTGCTAATTACTAAGCTATTCGCTAATTACCAAGCAATTAATTTTGATGATAATGATAAATTAAAAACTTATCAAGCTAGCATTAATGCAATACTTGACACCTAGTCAAGTGTCTTGGCTCAAGTGCTCACTCAAGTGGCTAAACCTTTTTTCCCATGATTGACAAACAAGTAGAAAAAAGGCACTCGAGGTCTGAGTAATTAACAAAATAATTTATAACACCTTGCTAATCAAAAAATAATAAGTAATGGCTTTCGAATAACCATGCTAAACCACCTACTTACATCTAGGGTAGATAATTTATGCTCAATTCATTAATAGGTAGTAAATTACTCATAAATTCTGTAATTAAGTTATAAATTATGCTTAAATTTACGTAAACTTGATAAATTTGCAACCCTAACGATAAAATAATATAGAAATAAGCTTGATTGTAATTCTAACAAGATTAACTAGATAATTTTGATTGGCACATGTTATGAATTATGATGTTAATTTTGTTTTCTTTCTTTTTTTTTGTTATGTGCATTGTGTGTTATGTATTGTATGGCCTGTGCTCTACTACCTGTGCTCCTCCTCTACCTGTGCTCCACTACCTAACACACACACACACACACAGTCGTGTTCATCCATGTCGTCGCCGACCTCCTGTATGTCACAACAGAGTCATAGTTACCCATCAAATGCGAGCCATAATAATAATAATAACTGTAATAACGGACAGTTGAGTCACGCGCACAGCCATAACGGTCTGCACGCGCTCTTCGACACGGGCTTAACACTGGACCAGTTGGTCAACGACGGCTTCATAGCTAACTGTTCCTCTCCTACCCAACGATTGCCGCCCTTCTGTACAATTTGATACATAACTCATTACATGTACAGTGAGCCCTAAAACTCAAGTGTGACTCACTGTATCTTATTTTTATTTTACCCAAATGTTATGTTTTTTGTTTTGAAAATTTAAGATTTTTGTTTTAAATTCAATCCTAATTGATTGGTTATTATTTTAGTTTAGACTTAACTTAGCTTTCGATCAACAAATCTCAGATACAAATTGTTTGACTCATCTGTGATATTGTCACATATTATATAACTTGATAATCATCTCTATCTAATTCTATAGGAAGGTTCTGTCCAAGAGCTTAATCACTTGTTAACTGTCCTAAGAATTGGCCCCAAATTTGACTTTAGATTTAACTAAGACTTAACTTAACTTAAGTTAGTTAGGACTCAGACTTAGTTAAGTTCTAAGACTTAAGACAAAGACCTAAGACTTGACTTAGACTTTACTTAGACCTGAGATCTTAACTAAAGTAAATCTTAAGTAAGAATAAGACTTAAACCGAGTTCGCTATACATATACTCGACTGTAATTCGGAATTATAGGCAATTTTACCGATAAATCATTACATCCTTTGGTATACAATCGGAAAAGAAATTGATTTTTTATTCATTGGTCAAAGGGATGGGCACTGAATGGGAAATTGTGTGCATTTAGGCCGAGGTATTGCCAATAC
This sequence comes from Liebstadia similis, assembly GCA_034689365.1. Lineage (NCBI taxonomy): Eukaryota > Metazoa > Arthropoda > Arachnida > Sarcoptiformes > Liebstadiidae > Liebstadia > Liebstadia similis. Next base: position 1,949 of record JAQGAJ010000160.1, on the reverse strand, counting down.
ATAAGTAAATCAAATATTTATTTTAATAATAAGTTTTTTTCTCATTCAATAGAAAACACAAAAAACTATATTAGCATTGAATCGGTTTTGAATTTCTGTTTCATAACTATGTTATTCATTGATTTTTTGATGAGCAAGATATTAGATTTTAGGCTAATTAGTATTTTACCCCTAATTTCCCCCTATTTTCCATATAATACCCCTTTAAAAGTAGTAAATTTCTTTATAATACCCCCTTTAAAGTCGTAATTTTCCAAGTTTTTCGCCTATAATAGTCCAGTTTGAATTAATTTTAATCACACCCTGGTCACTATGAATTATTCCCATTATGTAACATTCGATAAACAGCTATAATTACTGTTATAATAAGTGATAACACTTTTTTGTCGACACAAACCGTAGAAACAAAACAATTGTTGTTTGACTTATAGTTACGTTAAAAGCGAAACATATTTTGAAAGCGAAACCAATTCTCAAAGGTATTGGATATCAGGCGAAAAATTCTTTTATTCGTCACTACAATTGCCATTAAATTTCAGTCATGGTATCAAATTGTTTCTCACCTGGGATTAATCCCTTAATTGATTTGTTCATGTTTTTTGCTGCTAGTTAATAATCTACTAAATCAATTTTTCACCCTTTGTACCTCAAAATTTAACCTTTTCGCACCTATATTAGCATAATTTGATAGATTCCCATGATGAAAAGTATCCCACAGTTGAGTAAGTCCTTTGAAAAGAGAACCCATTGAAAGAAAAGGCCCACTAATGAAAGGATCCCTTTCTTTCACACATCCCTTGATTTGAGTGATCGATGAAAAGCTGAGTCCAAAAGACATTCAAATGTATTGAATATTCAAATATACAGTCGTTTATCGGAAAAGAATTTCCATTGAATTTAAATCTGGAGTAAAATAATTATGTATTTCTATCCATTTATAGACCAAGATATTCAAATTCCGGGCCAATTGATAGTTAACAATGGGTTTTTGTGAATGTAAAATTCAAGGCAAATTAGCATGTCAATAGTGCCAATCATATCAAATTGATCAAGTCTATTTATGGTCAATTTCAATTAGCACAGAACCCCTATTGAATTATAACCAAGTTTATTGGAATTTCTTCTTAAACCAAACAAATATCGGAATTCTCACTCACAATGGAAAATAATTGGTCGAACAATAGGGGGAAAGAAGCAAATTATTGTCCATTTATGGCATATAATTATCTCTTAATTGAATTGTTTTGTTATTATTTTACTTTGATTTTAAAATTCGTTTTCGGTTAACGTTATTGATGATTGTTGTTGACGATAACGGTTTAGCCAAAGAGCTAAGTGAAGCCTATGATCCTTATCTCCCTAATTGTTCATGTTTATTGAATTTTGCCTTTTTTCTCGTCTGACAAGTTAATTATCTATATTAGCAAGATTAAGATCTCCTTGTTTCAAATCTCAAGTCTAAATGTATCATGACGATTTTCTATTGCCAATAGAGAATCGACTTAATTATTTAATTGATATTAGATTTACTATAATCTTAGTCATTATTCAGTATATCAGTTACCTTTACGGCCAAACTAACCACGAAATTACTTATCGTTTATAATCATATTTAAGTTATTTTGTTGTTTAAAACCTATACTTAATTCACATTAATATTCAGTTTTTTTGATTCACTAATTATTTTTATTCATTGAGTTTTATTTTTTGTGTATAATAACTGAAACATTAATTTTATATATAGTTTTCGGTGAATTTTATATTGAATTAAATATATTTTTAAATAGAGTTACTACTAATCTATTAATTAGTTTGCTATTTAGCAAAGGTGTAGACCAATCACGTGCGCGCTCTTTATTAATAATGAACTTATAATTCTAGTGATACTAACCGTAAGCCAAAGTGTTTTTTCTATTATAATATTTGTAATATAAATAAATAATAAAAGT
>JAQGAJ010000159.1:0-19792 GCA_034689365.1 Liebstadia similis | reverse complement strand
GACATAGGAACCGAAACATGTCTGACTGACTATTACCACAGAATCAGTGGTCAATTGAGTTGTGCTCTTATTAATAAATTATTAATAATAATTATCTTGATTCATTATTTATTTGAAGTATAAAATAAATGAATGCATTGGAAACATATTGGAAATGTTTTCGACAATCAAGGGCACGCTTTTCAGTCAGTATTTGAATTTTCGATGAAATACTCTTTTGGTAATAATTTCGGATAATTTTGTGTTCAGTCGTCAATAAAATGAGGCTTTGGGTCAGTTCTTCGTTGAACTTTCTCTTTCTTTTCATCACTTTTCCGCAAAACTATTTGCAATTCGATTACCAGACTTACCATCGAATCGATGAAATATATGGAGAGTTGAGACAAATTGGTTCACAGTTTCCCGATATCGTCAAAGTTTACTCAATCGGAACCACTCATGAGAACAGAGAAATAATTGCCGTAAATATCGGAAAAGATTTCACTAAAAGAATCCTTTTCTTCGAGTGCGGATCAATGGGTTGGTTCAGGACTTCCACTGCTTTCTGTCTGTGGTCTGTTCGCCATTTAGCCGATCAAAAGTCAAAATTGATGGATGAATACCAGTTCCTTATAATCCCAGTCTTGAATCCGGACGGGTATTGAATCCAAAAATAGGGATACTTTTTAACTAATTCACCAATAGATATGAATATTCCTGGAAAGACAATACTACGAGATATTGGATTAAGAATCGACAAAAAGGTCCGCTGAATAACTGTCCCGAAACTGATTACGGAATTGATATCACACGCAAGTCAGTGATAATTAGATTAGATTTCAATTCACAATCAAAATACACATTTCCTTAGTTGGGATACCTTCACATTCGGAAATATGGCTGATCCCGATCCCTGTCAACGTACCAACTATTCGGGTGTTTATCCTTTCAGCGCAAAAGAGACAAAAGCACTGAGTGATCACTTGATGTCGAAGAGCAGTCTTCTGTCGGCCTATTTCGCAATTTATGACCAGAATATCCGTTACGATGAGAACCATATTGAGTACCCGTTTTGGTTTCGCTCTGCAGTGTCTTTATCTGAGCATTATCTGTACGAATCGCAATCAAGGGTATATTAGAATATTTATCGGAAGGTAATTAAATTGAATGATATGATCGAAAGGATTGGCTCTCGACATACGCGGCGGAACGGACCTCGAGTTTAAGTTCTATGACATTCAATACCAGTGAAGGCATTGGTTTCATAAATAGTGAGGGATCCTAAGCTGTCCGATGTCCAGTCAATTAATTTGAATGTCTAATAGAAAATTACAAGTTTTATGATGGGCTGAGTTGCGAGTGGGCTCTCAATCAAATTGGTCTTCGATTAGTATTTCTCTATAGACTCTCCATCAGAGACACGACTCTTATCGCTAACAATTCCGAAGCCATTTTCGCAGGAATTGAATCAATATTTGAAGTTTTGAAAGAAATGGGAGGTTTTGATCCGATTTACCATCCGTACCAAGTTTTCAAAACTCAAATCATCCCGAATACAATCCAACCCCTCGAGAGTGTGACCACTGTTAGCACTACTCCAAAGTCATTATCGGTTACTTTCAGATGCCATTCACTAATGATTTTCAGTTCTTTGCTTCTCATTATTGGTTCGACATTTGAATTCATTGATTATTTTTAAGAATTTCACAAAATATAGGAATTTATTTATCTTATATTCACTTCAAGTGATTTAAACATTTCAATAAAATATTAAACTTTTCTAGTATTAAAGAGAGAATAATGAATGGGAATCAAAGGAACCATAGTTTGTATGCGAGCCGTCAGATCCCACTCCAATGCTCGCCGTAGTCGACAACCTGTGAACCTGTTCTCTGATCCCTCGAGACTCGAAGTTTTGGGCAAAAACTAAATTTGACATAAAATCGGAAGAATTTTCTTTAATTGCATTTCTTGTTTGAGAGAATGTTTGCTATTTTGAGTGCAATTATTTTCAATTAAAATACTTTTTTTCTTTTTTATTGGCAAAACTTTTTCCTTCCATTACTTCTTATCGATTGATTTGAGATTAAACTATATCTCGAAAAACATTAGCTTTTGGTCCGACTTTTTGAGACTTCAATTAATTTCATTTCGAAACTAATTCTAATTTAATCTAATGAGTCGTAAAAGTATTTAAACATTTCATAACTTTTTTTCTGCTGAAAGAAAACAGAAAATAATAATCTCTAATGAATCACACCTTTAATGACGAGAGAAACTGAATATTTGTTTTTAATTTTAATTATTTTTGATAATTGCTTTGATTATAAAGCGTTAGTAATTCACAAATCAAATCAAGTGAGTTGAGTGGGTTGGGTAGGGATGGCATGATTGTGATGATAGTGGTATTGCCACCTGTTTAGACCATCTTTAATAGCTTGATAACTGATTCCGAATCGACAACTCTTGCAGTAATCTTGCAATTATCGGAACCTATGAGGTTAGTATCGGTCGAATGTCCTTCCAATCGATTGAACCGAAGACAGGAACCAATAGATTGCGAGATCAGTTGAATTGGTGTCAATGGCTAAATGCAAAGAATCACGTATTTAACGGCTATTATCTTAATTAGATTTGTTTTAGGCTTTATTTCAGCGATCGGTTAATCTTTTTTGTAAACTATTTCGTCGGTCCATAGCGTGAGCTAAGGCTCAGCACAAGTCTTCCGAATGAATAGTGTTTTGTTGAATGTCTTCATATCTCAATTCGTAAGTCATTTCACAGATTCTTCTCGTGTTTCACTCTTTTCTGCTTATAATTGGTGTTCCACTCCTCACAAGAGTTCCCACAAAAAGACCAAAAACAAAAAACTCCTTCAAATCAAATCAAAGGCATAACTCTTACCGCAGAGTCTTTAGAGTCGCCCATAGTTTGCGTTTTTAGAGACGAGCCATACCTTCATCTCTGGCTGTGAGCACACAATTGCAATACTTTTCTTCGAGAGACGAATGAAAGCATTTATTTGTTTAATAATTGAAATTTAATTCTAAGAAAAGCGAACAAAGAATCGAATAATTGAAATGACTTTGAAATTAGTTTTTTCGCGCATTTCTAAGAAATTGATTGTTTCTGTTAAACACTTTCAGTGGAAGACAATGCCAGAAGACATGTGTTGTCATAAGACAGACGGTCAATACCACAGCCCCCCCGCAAAAGTGCATCCGTTCCGATAACCCGTGCATTCTTGTCTACTTATTAGACATGAAAACAAACAAGAAAGCCCTTGTTTCATTTGCCCCGGTGTCAAATTCTACTCTTTTGGCTCAGATTTACTTTTGCTTAGCCTTTAATTCAGTGGCAAACACGAGAACATCAAAACATTTGATCATTTCTTTAAATTTTGTACACATTTTGCACAGACTTTGAACGCATTCCGGTTCTAATGGAAGATAAATGCACTCAAAGTTCCTTAAATCCAAACTACATCTACTCTAAGGCAGGTATTTATCGGCAAATATTTGATTGAGATTTTAAAATCAAATTTCAAACGAAACGAAGAACTTATTTCTCTTATCATTTCAATTAATTTGATATAAAATTGAGTTTAAACTCGATTTTCTCATCAATAATGAGGTAAACATTAAATTAGTTAAAACACTGTTTCTTATCGTTTGGTTTCTCTTCTTCTTCTTTGAGTCATTCGTTTTGATAACTAAATTACAAAATGTTAGACAACTCTAGAAATGAAAGAAAGAAATGAATTGAAGGGAAGAGAAATGAAAAGAAATTTTCAATTATTTTTCGGCATATCTTTTGCATACATAGAAAATAGAAGTAAATTATTTATTAAATATAATTTCCAAATGATTTTGTCGTGAGTTTTAAGAGATAAGCAATTATTTAAGCAGTCATTCAAACGTTGACTTCAATAGAGTTTTAATACATTTCTTCTCTTCTCTTATGTATTGAATCGCAATCCGAACACAAAGTGAACGCAATCGACAAAAGAGAAGCCTTAATAACAAGTGTTGGTATAAATACTGTTATTAAACGATTCAAACGTTTTGCGAAGTATCGGACGACCGGTGTATTGGTCTCTGAGAGAGAGGATAGGTATGAGAGGCGAACCCATTAACCAAAATTACATGGCTTTTGATGAGTCAATCAATACAATGAAAAAGTTTAAGAGATTGAGAGCCAATTCTGTTTGCATTCAGTTCTCAAAAGTGTCTGATTTAGTGAAACATATGGCCCGAAGAGGGGCCGACACGTCTGTCCCCGGGATTGTAGTTCTCAGCCCACAGTTCAACGAAATCTGAGCCATCAATCGATTGGCCATTTGTCACAACCAAAGCCATACCAAAGCCATACCAAAGCGCCAACACTTTATGGATATTTGACTTACAGATTGGCTCAAGAAGTGAAAAAACTGCCTAATCTTGGCATTCAATCTATTGGTTCCACATTTTTTGCTTTCTTTCACTTCTCATTCCGACGCTTATCCGTCAGAGAAATCTTTGGTCCAAAACTTTCATCGGATCCACATTTGGTCCGATAGTCAATGAAAAAGAGAGAAAAAATGCTTTTTCTGTTGAAAATATAAAAAATAAATTAAAGCAAAACTATTTAAAACCACTGATTGAATGATTGTCCGGAATTGAAGAGAATTCCCAGCACTCGGCCATAACTCAAAATCCAGGACCAGATCACAAGCAGAGGGAAGAGGAGGAGAGCCTACACTCACTCACTGTCTGAGTATGGCCTCAATAAAGCCATAAAATTAGATAATTTCGAATAGTCTTCTTCGGTGAACACTCAAGAGCTATATGTCTACCATTTATATCTTTCACTAATGGGTGTGACTTTTCTAATGGTCTGTTCCTATACTCGAATTACTTTTTTATTGCCTGTCATTTCGCTTTTTACCGGTTATTGTATTCAAACATTGGTCTCAAAGACTGGTTTACATGAGATTTGCTTTACATATGCTTTAGGAGAGGAGAGGAGAGCACAGGAGAGCACATGTCTGTCCGTCTCAACACTACAAACACTCGTTATCTATGAGTCCGACCGAATAAATACTTGAATTTCTGGGTAATTGATGGCAATAAAAAGTGTAGAGAACTTATTGATCGACGATAGCCAGGCATTCAAACTTGGATGGGGTCGGGAGTGTATGTTAAGGGGGTGTCAGTCAGGGCTTGTCGTGTAGTGTCACTCAAAAATCAATTGGCATTCAATCTAAAATTGTGTTAATGTATTAGTTATCAAATCAAAGTCTTCTCCCAATGTTCTCTTAATAGATAAATTGAGAGACACTGTCCCTCTCATCCAAAAAACATGGGCCGAACCCCTGATTACGATACGGCGATTCCATAAAAACCTTTGCCATTACTTATGTTATTGAAAAGCAATTAAAATCGCATTTTGTGTTTCCATATATCTCTTGTGTTCGCAACCGATGCCACACAAGTGAAGATCCAGTCTTTGCTTTTCAACAAAAACTTTTTTCTCTTATTTTTTTCATTTCACGTTTCTTTTGAGTACTGATTGAAATTTTTGTCATAAACTTTATCACTAATAATATGGTTCAATGATTTGGTTTCTCTATTATTCGTATTTCTGTATTGAGTCGATCAATCAAACCAATGCACTGAATGTTAGTGTTTGTCAATCAAAACCAATTTGTTATGCAATATCGCACCGAATATATCCAAAGCTATCCCAAGCTATCCCAAGCCATACATTAGACTCGAAGCCATGATTAGAGGATAGCCTTATCGCCCACTTTTCCGCTGCCATAGTATCGCCTCTCAGGAGATGAGATGAAAAATTTGTTTTCCATCCAAAAGTTGTCAAAATTAAAAATCTTTATTTTAATGCTTTTCAAACTCACCTTATTTTAGGTTAACGTCTGTTTCCTAACATAGATATGGTTTGTAAGCAAATTTGTGAAATGAATTTTAAAGCCAAGAGTTCAAAGTTTGCGGTGAATTGCCGTTCAGAATGTCTTCCTTTCAATTAGTTATGCGAAAACTTTAACTTAACTTAAGATAACTCACAATCTCTTTAGTCTTTAGTCTTCAGTCTTTGGTTTTTATTGAAGACATAAGAAAACAAAACTAAATGAAACAAATGGGTGAATATTTCAAGTTTCCAACCGTTTCTCTCTCTTCCTCTCTCCCTCTCCTATGTCTCTCTCATCTCTCTCATGACTCTCTCGTCTCTCCCATCCAAATGAAAAATTTCTATTTTGAGCCGACATTTATTCAATTTTTCAAATGAGTTAAACTCTGGACTCAAAGAGAAGTCTGGATTCAGTGGAAAAACAGTTGAACCGAATATTTGTGACTACAATAGGATATTGAATGCAATACTACAATGAGTTAAGAACTCTAATGATATTCCGAAGTATTGTTTGTATTAAGATTTATAATATTAACAAATGATTGATTGCATCACTCGAGTGACCCGAAGCGAGAGAGACAGGGAGGGAGAGAATAAGCGAGAGAATGAGCTCGAGTCAGATCCTTGAAGGTAATAGTCTTCCCAATAGTCTTCAGTATTCATGATTAGCCACCTCTGGCTCTTCAGATTGATTAGCGAACCATTCGTTTTGTCAGACATAAAATCCCACTCAAACACCACAATAGTGTTCACCTGTTTTTGTCTCATCTAATATCGAAAAACTTAGCACTGATTCAAACTTTTTCTACACTATTATCGAAACGTTTATAACATTTTATTATATGTTCGATACCATCGACTAAATTACGAAACTATGAGAAAGTGGTAATTAAATTACCGAAACTAAAGGCTCTCTTCGTCTCTCATTCTCAACCATTGTTTTGGCGAACATTCAATCATTGAATTTATGATTTAATTGATAATTGTTTCGCACAAATATCGAAAGAAGAGAAATATTAAATAAAGTGTTTAAAGAAATTGTTTTATTAAAAAAGTAAATAATTGAAGCCTTAGTGCGATATCTGAAGAATTGGTGAGAAAAATGTGAACTTTTTTGTTATATAATGTATATTAATGTCGATTCTTATCAATTGAGTAAACATTGGCCACAAAAACACCTGCACTTTAGCCACGAGAGAGAGAGAGAGAGAGAGAGAGAGAGAGAGAGAGAGAGAGGGAGAGAGAGAGAGATTGCCGTCTATTGTGGTTCACAATTGGAATCAAATAAATATATAATTATTTTTGAATCGATTCGAGTCTTTCCTAATCGTTGATCGCTTCCCGACTCTTCTCATCTCATCAAATGAATTGGTGTCTCAAAGGCATGCGATTTGCTCTGAGAAACAGTTAAAGCATTTTATTATCGCAAATGTTTTCTTAAAAACTCTTTCGTCGATGACTTCAATCGCATCGGTATTTAAACTTTTAAAAAGGTTTTTATTTTTCGTTTGATTGCAATCGTTTATAACAAGTGTTCGCTTCGATTGCAATAAAGTTTAAGGCATTCGGACATTAAATACGAGACTCTTTGCCATAATATAAGACAATCAATATCTTTAAAAGTTATGATTGACTGACGATATAAAGCCAAACATTATGTCAGTTATGGCAACCAAACGAATAACCAATTTCTTAAATATAAAGTTGTAATTCATTTGGCGAACAAAATACTAATTCAAACGTTAAAACGAATAAATTATATCAATAGACGAATCAAATGCTAAACAATTTTCCACAAACTTATTGATGCAATCAATTTGTAGTCACACAACTCGTGGATCCACTTATGGATGAAAATACTTATTTCTTATACAAAAAATTTGATGTGAGAGAGAAAGAGAGAGACCAGGAGAGAGTCCATTATCATTGGTTCCAATCAATATTGGAAGTGATATAATAGGAATATTTTTCAAAAGAGCTTTGAATTTATTTTAAGGAAATTTATTGCATCTATCAATCGATGGAATGTCTGACACAGAGAGAGGAATATATAAAATGGCAAACAATTATCTGCATATATAGTCATATATATTGATATGAAAAGAACGAGATTTTTCTTCTTTTTTTCTCTTCATCGTTGAAATTACTTGCGATCCATGAGATGGCCATTCAATTGAATATACTATCAGTTGTTTAGTCACAGACTGACTATTAAACAGTTCTAATACCTGTTGTGCTCTAAGAATGTGAACTTTTTCCGCGAGTTAAACACTATTCGCGGCGAACGGGTATTGAATTGTGGCTCCGATTAGATTATGCAAAGCATCGATAGTCAGTCAGTGCCTATCGTCAGAGCTCGGGATCTGATGCCGGAGTTGTTCAACAGTTGAGCACATGCTGTGTCAAAGTCGTGCACACAATTAAACGGCTCGTGAAAAATAGCCTGATATTCATTTTTCATTTCTCAGTTCCCTTTACTTCTAAACTGGCATTCGTTGAACTTCTACTTAAACTTCTATATCATTATTATTATGCGATAACTATTGTCTTATTATTATTATTCTATTATTCTCTCACAATATTGAATAGTTTTGCGAATAACTTCTGACAAGTTTTTGACCGAAAAATACTTTTGTTATTACATTTCGGGTTAATTAAACGAATAAAGCGTTCGATCTTTCGATGAGTACTCACTTCTCTTCTCTTCTTATTTACGATTATTATTGTTTAGGAATTTATTTTTACGATTAGTTCAGAGTTAGAGTTAATACGAATGAAAAATAAAAATAATTTTTAATAAGTGTTACGTTTTTTAGTTCGGTTTCGGACTCCAAAACACAATAAAGATTACGAGATATGAATAGTCGTTGCCTTCAAAGCAATTATTCGTTTTTTGATTAATATTCGCGATAAGTCTGGTTTAGAAGTCATTACAATCATTAGCGAAACAACAGTTTCAGCAATTTTAATGTCGAAGTTGTGACTGACTATTGTTCCAAAAATTCGCTACAAAAGTGCTTTAAGAGGGACCTAAACCAAGACATAAAACCATTTTTCAATCTCTCCTCTCCTTATCTGACGGTTATTACGAACGTAAAAATTGTTTTCCGACTTTAGATTTCATTCAATTGATATCAGAAGCAATTTGTTCGCAAAAATTATGAATAATTTGTTTCATAGCTTGAGATCGAGTCAATTGATAAACAACCGGATAATTCGCATTCAAATGAATTGCCGAAACATTTATTTTACAGAATTTTCGTTATTTTAATTCACATTAATAATAATTATTTGTGAGCCAACTCTTAACTCCCGGTTTTGTGCCACTACTCCAACCGATTGCCTCAAATCTCGTGACCTTTCCCTCAAACTCGGCCCTTATCTCAACCGAATTGTTCGGATATTTTGTGGATATTTTGTTGGCAATCAAATCGCTCGGTCCTCGTATTCCCTAATCTCTATGGTTGGCACCGAATTTAGATCAAGACTACGATAGAATTGACGATAGAATTATTGCCACAATTATAATGCAATAAATTGTTTATAACGTCTGTAATAAAAATTCAAATCTATCGTAGATTTAAAACACAAAATTGTTTCTCCAAAAAGCGATTTATTGCTCAAAATAAGAGAAAAAGACCTTAAGTTTTGTTTCAGTTTCCAAACGTCGCCCAAAAAATTACAAATTTTATCACAAAAAAGCCATTTATTGGGAAAGGAATTCATTAAAAAACAAGTCATACATAACAGCAATCAATGAATTGCAAGACTCAGAGCTCTGCACCAAAACAGCGCTCCAAAGGTGACCAAAGAGGGGAATAATCGTCAGACAAGTAATTATAATTTCATTGAATCCATCACATTCTCTCAATTATAGAGGAATTTTCTGGCCTAGACTAAAGTGTCATGATTGCCATGAGTGCTGTGATCAGAGCCATCATTGATTGCTTTCCTCTGAAGGCAAATAAGGCTTTTGTACACATTTATCACAAGAGGCCGAAGCAATAAATCTATTGGATGTCCGCAGAGACTCAATATTAGTCCAAAGAATTTCCATTTATACACAAATTTTTGTTTTCAGACTTTTAATTATAACAAACTTTTACTCTCTATGACTGACATCAGCCATATTTGGAATAAATATTAGTTTCGTTTCTCTAATTACAAATTTATTATTAAATTACATGCAATTAAACACTGAGTCTACTATAAAACTATTAAAAACATAGTAACATATTTAATAATTCTAATCAAGTTTAATAAACAAATGAACAAAAGCGACAAAATGTACGAAAATAGGCCGATCTGTTTGATTCAATTGGATTTTGTTCGTGCAATTCGTTTATAATTGTAATAAATTGTAATCAATTTAATTCTTATGGTTCACTACACGACTGCCAACAACTGTGTCATTAAAATTGTATATAAATTGAGTTATTTTTGTGTTTGAAAAATATGTTTTCAAAAGCAAATGAGTTATGAATTGGTGTTTGAGTGGAGTTTAGTGTTAGAGTCAAACAGAGATCGCAAACCAATTGATTTAATTGTCTATTGATTTGTGGTATTCTTCGAAACGGTTGGTTCGGTTCTGTTGAGTGACTGAACACTAGTTAAGGCAATAATTATTCATTTATAACGAGTGTTTATTATGAATATTAAACGGATGTCTCCACCCTATGCCTCAGCATCGGTACAGTGCATACACCGACCGCTTCTTCAGCTGCCATATCGACGGTTACGGCTGTCAATCGTCAGACTTAGTTGAGTCGGATCGGAGAGGACTCCAATTTATATATCGCTAATGCAATTCAATTGCTTTCATCTCTATTAGCACTTGCGCTACAAAACAGAGACAGTCCTCTCTGTCTATACGGTTCAGCACTCAATGGTAGGTCCAATGCATGTCCTTTGCCTGTGAGCCCACGCTATTGAACCCGAAGATAACAAACACCACGTTTCACAACATTTACACCGAAAATGTTATTGTTATTGCAGTTAAATAATAATCGGAAGCTCTTAGTCCTATGCAATCGTATGCAGACCTATGCAGACCTCCCCCGCCTTTCCGGTGCAAATAAATTCAATATATGTTCTGTTTATACATGGCTTGGGTTCGGGAGTATTGCAAAAACATAGCTTTTCATTAATGCATTGCATTAGTCGTCTCCGCAGACAATCACTATTTGAACAGACAATCAGTTGAATGTCAGTCCTCTCAAAGCCATTGAATGAGAATCAATGTTGTGTATCATCAGAGCACAGGTATTGTCCAATATTTAGCCAACGATGGGAACCAACAGACCTCTGCCAACAAAGTGAACATCGTTTTGAGGCCAGACCTGAATACGAGTCAGTCCTGAGGTATATTAATTACAGGTGCAAACACTTCGTCCTATGGACGGGTCCTCTCATTCCTTGTTCAGACTCTGTTCAGAGTCCCTCTCTTTTGCGATCCATTTGGCAATACGTGACCAAAAGGCGTGCTTTTTAGCTATTTTTAATGCCATAACATTTATTACATTCATGTTCTCCGGCATAACATAACTCTCTTGTACTCTGGACTCGGCTCCGATCGCACACCACAAGAGAGGAACAGAGGAAAAGCAAGAAAAAAGAGAAGTCAAGGAAAAAAGTTATTCCTCTCAGAAGTGTTCAAATTGTGGTCGAGTTTTGGTAGACATCCCTAGAAAAGGCATTTTTGTGTTATCAATGCATTTGAGACACTCTTCAGTATTCAGTCCTTGAATACACTCTTTTTAGTATTGAATTGCATTTGTATTCACTATTCTGTAGTTCACTAAAAGGTATTATAATTTTGTCTCTAATCTAATGCCAGTTATTATTAAAGAATTTAGTATTTAATATGCGATTAGTTTATCGTTCAATAGTTATGTTATAACCGGTGCTCAACGAACAGCACATTCGCACTAAACGTAAATAAATACTAATATAAACTCTAAGTCGAGAGTCGACTCTATTTGGGATCTAAAGTAAATTTTCTTAACATTTATTTATTTAAGTTAACAAATGACTTAAAAACGCTTTTTGTTGTCTGCGCTCCACTCGGCTCGCAATCAGGCAAATGGTGAGCATCAGAGCCCACACTAGAGCTCACACCAGAGCTAACACTGAATAAACAGAACATATGCTCAACACATTGGAAACCACTTAAGTCGGACCTCTTATTCACAATATTTTTCCTATGAATTAACAAACGATTCCAGTGTTAGCTCTGATGGTGTTTCTCAGTCCTGAGTAAATCTAACAGACCCTTCCTCTCCTCTCTCGTCTCAGCTTCCCTTCCCATCCCTTGCCATATAAGAGGAGCGACCACAGAATCCAAACACATTGCCATCAGAGCCATACCCAGTGCTCGTCTCATCTCTCATAAGGCGCAGAGCGGTCTCCGACTGTTTTGACCTCTCTTTACATACATATTGACATTTCATGTCTCTCTGTTCCCAAACAAAGTTCATCGTAATTATAGGCCCCATAGATCTGTGGCATAACCATTTGAAACCGAGCGTGAAAGGCCATAGGGCTAGTGCTCAGTGAGGGACAGGGCTATGGTTATGGCTATGGTATTGCTATGCTATGCCTCTACCGCTCAGACCGATTGGATGTGCCATTAGATGAGTGCTGAAAAATTATACGATAAGACCATTGAAAACATATTTTTCGCTGCATTTATATTCGACTGTTTATATGTTGGGTTCAACACAGAGCCCAGTGTTGTATCCCATGTCAGATCTGTAGGTCTAATGTGCCGGTGCTCTACAGCTCCACACGATTTTCTGACAGAATAGAGTGAACACCTCTCCGATCATTTTCTCTCATGGTATGCAAGACATTGCAATACTACATATGTTCATATGTTCCACTCTGGGCTATATTGTATGACCCGTACTATTATCTGGGCTTAACTTTCACTGCATTTTATAAACTATTGAAAAACTGTTGTAAATGTTGTCTGTATTTCATGAGATGTGATGTCAGGGAAGGCCTGAAAATACAGCCAACAATACAATAACCGATAATTCTTAAGGCTATTTGTTTGCGGTTATACCAGTGTTTTGGACCCATTGTATGCCTTCCGATGATATCCATCTCCCGTGCGGTACAGGTCTTCACTACAAAAGGGTCGACGGATGAGAAGAATGGGACCCAAAACCAGAAGAGAGGGTCGACATAAGGACTGTTAAGGATTGGAATCCGTGTCCAAAGTGACGAACGAAGCGTACGGAAAGAGCGCCGACTTTTATGCAAAGACATTACAATAGGAAGAAAAAAGTCTAACCGAAAGACTAACATAAGAAAAGTTCAATTCTCAGCAGAAGTTTGTATTTTAAGAACAGAATAGAAGAACCGGAGAAAAAGTTTTCTTCTGAAGCGCTAAAAGCATTTCATAATAGAGAAGAGTAGAGAAGAGGCGAACAACAGAGCGACGAATCGACTCTCGACTCAAGACTCTCTCGATTAGAGCTCAGACCGAGAACTCGTGTTCTGTTGGAACTGCTCTTCAGTATAGCAGAGACTCTTCTAAAGTGAAGATCGACTCCGAGTTAAAGACCGAGAGAATAGAAAAAAGTTATAAACGATTTGCGATTTCTATTGCAAACGCGTTTTAAATTGTGTTCATGTGTTTCGTGTATTTTATAGTCAGTGCGGTTGAGTATAAAATGTATTAGTTTTATAGCTTTGGGTCATCTGAGAGAACACTCATACCACTCGACTCCGGGCCCAGTCGTGAACCAAAACTCTTTATCGCTCCTATCGTTCAGAAGTATCTCTCGTTTCGCTCGGAGTCAAGAGAGAGATCACAACCGAACCGAACTCTGATTTGAAGAATTGAGAAAAGAAATCCAATTTATCTCAACTATCCGTCCACTCATACGCCGGTCCTTTTGCAACAGACATACCTTTCCCTTGTTTTATATAACAGTTTTATTTCAACTTTTTCGTTGAAAACTATTAAAACGGTTTGTCCAACAGAGCAGTTGTGCGGCTGAGTGTCTATACATGTGCTGTGCTCTGAGCTCTTGTCGTCGGTTTGGTGTTGTTTTATCGCAACGAAACGATAGCAACAAAACAATGCTATTATAGCCGTCGACTAAACCACTGATAAATTCTCCAATAAATTCAAATCGTATTAAAACTGTCTTTCGCTCGAAGTGATAGTCCCTGAGATTCATCACTCAGTGCCAGAGTGCGAGCAACCGGTGCTCCCAAACAGACCCATCGCACCCGAGAGCAAAGTCTTGCCTTTAATTTGTTTCTCCGAATAAATAAGTGTATAATTGGTTGTGAATATGTGCTGAACTGACGGCAAGGAATTTCTTCACCGACTTCTGACTCTCGACTCCGACTCAGTTTACAAATGTTTGTATTAATAAATCAGAAGATGTTATTTCCGTTTAGTCTGTAAGTGGAGAACAGATTTATTATCCAAAAACACTTTTTCCAAATATAATTGTTTATCTTTGGTCTCAAATTCGAGTCTCAATTCAAACGAAATATATTTTACTTGAGATAAAAGCAAAATACCGTTCGTATGACTACCATATCGTTCCTGGGATTGTGCGGAATGACTGCAATTGCTTATCGATTGGCAAATGTTTGATTGCACTCAATAAATAATATTCTCGTGAATTGTCTTAATCATCACAACCACAAACAAACACCCAGTGATTTACCGACCGAGAAAATGTCCAAACAATTGTCTTATCAGATAATTGTGTTTGGATTACTATTATTGTCGTCCAATGTATGTCATGGCTCGCATTCGTCGATTCGATCCGATTATCCGAACGGATATAAAGGAGTAGTGATTGCAATATCGCCGGAAATCAGAGACAATAATCAAGACTTCGTTGACAAGACTCAGGTAAGAAAATAACTTTGAGATGATTTTAATGCTCGATCTTTTGGTCAATTGTTGAGAAGTTCCCAAACAATTTGCTAACTATTGAACAGTGAAATTGAAAACACTTAAAACTACTTTTATTTCTAAACAAGAAATTATTTGAACACAATTTTATGGTTTATTATCCATAGCTATGAAGAGAATACATATCTGTCTATCTCTTGGGCTAATATCTGTCTGTAGTTAGAGTGCAGTCAATACCTGTTATGCTATTTGTCTGTTGAATCTTCAAAATAGAAGAAAGAGATTGTTTAAAAAGTTCTCTCTTTTCATGAGAATAAACTATAAACAGAAATCTTTACACAAAGTCGTGATGTAATTTTCGCCCAAACAAAGTGCATGAGTTTGTGCCGGATATATACAAGAGATATGAGCGCATGAATATCTGTCGGCCACTCGAGAGCAGAGTCCTAACAGTCCTAACACTAACAGACCCAACACATGCACTGAGAACAAGGTATTGAAGGAGAAATCCAATATTCCAGTTCAATGACTACATGCATGTGTGCCCAGAATATTATTTTTCGCCAAAAGTACGGCCAATCTATCCATTCGTATGTGACTCACACTTCTATACATCGTTAATACCTTACCTGTGCTCTGATGCCTGTGCTCTCGCTATGATTCAAATGCATGCAAAACATTCATTTAGGAGAAGAACTCAATAACAATAGCCAATCATATTTAGCAACGGCTGTCGCGAATCCACTCAACGGAACACTATTTCAATTAAAAACCTCTTTTTGATACACAATTGAAAAGTTATTGTAATTTCACCAAACATTTCCGTTTCGTATAGCAACTGATCAAAAGCGCGTCCCAACTCCTGTTCGACGCCACCGATGGCTACCTTTACTTCAAAGAAGTGACAATACTTGTTCCCAACGACTGGACAGTTACCACAACCGATACTCCGGCCCATCGTTACAGCGATGCAGACATTATTATCTCAAACAGAGATTCGGTTCAATCGTTTTCGATGCAATTCGCCGGTTGTGGTCGACACTCACTTCCGATTGTATTGACAAAACAGTTGGTCTCGGGTGCGGTCGACCAACTCAATGATGGCGGCGCCCGACGACTACTCCACGAATGGGCGCACTATAGATATGGAGTGTTCAATGAGTTCGGCTATTCCTCCGATGTCTTATACCCGCCGTACTATAGTATACCCGGAAATGCAAACTCAAATGAAATACTTGTCAACTCGTGTACCGACGATCACAAGACATTCAACTACAAGGCTTACGACTCCGGCAGTCCGTGCGCTCTGAGCACGAGTAATAGCACTGGACTGCCCGACAGCGACAGAGCCTTCCGATGTCTTCCCATTCCTGACTTCGACAATAACTCATTCGAATCATCTCTAATGTACTCCCAGTCAGTGAAAAATGTGACCAAATTCTGCGGCTCTTACTCTGACCACGAGGTCTACAAACACAATGCCATTGCGCCCAACAAACAGAACATTCTCTGCGACGGAAAGGATGTGATGTCTGTCATCAAAGAACACCCAGACTTCCAAAGGTATGTCAACTCTAGACATATCTCACATAACTCATAGCAATCCATAGCCATTGACCTGAAATCAGAGCTTAAGAGCAAAACAAACTTATAATCAAATTCAAGAGTTATTAAGTATTTTCTAATGCATTTTTAATGGCATTCAATTATTTGATATACTATTATAAAAGCATTATTTCGGACACAATTCCGATTCCCACTAATCCCTGAGCAGTGAGAGAATGCCTGCGATTCATCAGAAATACTTGATTACAATTCCAGTTCAAAACTATTCGACGAATAGGTCTTAAGTTTGACTAAATAAAGATATAAATAGAGATTTTGTTTGTTTTTGCTCGAAATTAATACAACTCTTGAATTCCTGAATTTCAGTTTCACTCAAAACAAGGGAAGAATGGATCCCAAAATCACCAAAATTGATCCCAAAGAGGTTCAATTCAAAGTAGTCAAAGATTCCACTCCAAGAACTCTGTTCGCAATACACACTTCGAGTGTAATGAAAACTAATAACAGGATGAATATGATAAATGTCGCCCTTTATAAGTTTGACCTAGACTTCCCTAAATCAGAGAAAGCATATTTCACATACAATAATGGAGCAGTAATTCAAAAGTCAAACTGGGGTCAGACCATTAATTGGACACCGGTTATGGCGACAAGAGATGAGCCAAAGCCCCCGATAGACTTCGTCAAAGTCTTGACCGAAAGCCAGAATTTCTTCACCGATGGAAAGGGAGGATCAGTTGTCATATTTATTGACGGCAAAGACATTAGGAAACAATCGGCACAACTCTTCAAGACTGCCATCGAAATAACCGGCGGACAAGTGTTCTATATAAGAGAAGAAGTGATCGGTAGTGATAATACTTTGGGAACGGCTAATCAAATATTCAAAGCATTCACAACTGTTATCAATGACAACTCGGGTGGCGGTGGCGACGGTCGGGCTTATCATCTGATAAGTGAACAGATATTCTCTAACCTGGCCAAAGACCAAGAAGTTAAATTCGAATTCAATGCCGATACTTCACTGCTCAGTTCAAAACGTTTGAGGGTATACTTCGTTCAGAGCAGAATAAACTCCATAAACCCCGGTGAAAATGTAATTGAACCTGATACTGTCAAATTGAGAGATCCACAACAAGCTGATCGTGGAACAATCAACTTCTTCGACAATACTAAGCTCGTTCAGGGTTTCGAAATTCCACTTGATAGTTCCGACAAAGTCAATGGCAAGTGGACTCTGACCGCTAAAGTCCAGAATCCCAAACCAAGCGATACTCTTTTGGCGACCGCAGAGTTTGTCACCACTTCTTTCGATGACGACGTCTTGACTGCCGAGTGTTGGCTCAACTCTAATGTCGAATTCAATCCGACAAAAGACGAACCAATCATTGCTTACGTGAATCTCAAAAAGAGATTCGATGGACTCGTTTCGGGTGCTTCGGTCCAACTGATAGTTACTTACGAAAAGGGAAACATTAATGAAACAATCGATATGTTAGACAACGGTTTGGGTGATCCCGATATCACTAAAGGCGATGGCATTTACTCTCAATATATGATCGGACAGAAACAAAATGTAAGGAATGTTGGATATTATACCATAAGTGCTGTCATCACAAACGTTGTTGACAATGGAGTTGTGGTCACCACTGACTTTGGAAGCACTTCTTTGCCCAACGATCCCAATGGAAAAACCTGTTGCGGTTCGAAAGTGGTCGGAACAACTGAACCACTGGACGGCCAATTCAGTCGAATAGTCCATTGCGGGTCAATTTACGTGACGGACGATTACGCCGACAATTCCTATCCTCCCAGTACTGTCCGAAACTTACGAATACAAAACGTCGATTACGACGAGAGGATAGTTAACCTGACCTGGTATTCACCCGGCGGTGACTTCACTTCCAGTAAAGTCGGATTCAATGATGGCCTCAAAGAATACGAAATCAAAGCCTTTCACAGTAACGATGATAACGACTACCAATTGATTAAACAAATCAAATCAGATTTTGGTTCTTCGGCTAACATTGAAGTGAACGGCAATTCTATTGATAACCCGGCGCCGTCTTATGGCCTATTGGAGAGCGCTTCGGTTAAGATTTGGACAGAAGACGAAGGCTATTATTATATAGCGCTTCGGGCCATAGACTCGGGCGGTCGGGCGAGTCATGTGTCCAATGTTGTAATGGCTTATATCAAAAGTAATGTAAAAATTCAGAGCACAACCGCTTTTGCAATTGATGTTAGCAAAAGTCCAGGTATTCCGATCTTAAGTCACAATTGTCTCTCGTTTTGTCACTTGTTTTGCTTCGCATGATCTCTAACACAGCTATCGGCTATTGTCTCCATGTCTTCACTCTCCCTGTCCTTCATCTTTCAATTTTATGTTCCGCTTATATTTCGCAGAAGTTTTGCTCAATTTATCTGTTCTTATGATTTAATTCTTCCCATCATTGTTTCAGTTGGTCCGGGAGGAGGAGGCGGTGCACTTGGATTGGCTGGACTTCACTGGTGGGAGATCGCTCTCATTTGTTTAGGATGTGTGCTCTTTCTTCTGGTAATCGTCATTATCTCCATTTGTTTCATCTGCAAAAGAAGAAGAAAATCCGATGAATCAGACGACAGAGAAACAGCTATTCCTCATCGAAAAGCACCGGAACCGCCCTCAAGGGTCTCACCAGAACTGGAAAAGAGTCCAACCATTCTGTTAGACAACGGGAGTTTCACACACAGTGTGGAAAAGATCCCGAATCTGACAGCAGTTCCTACGATAGGAGGAACAGGAGGTCTACAACACAACACTGCCTATGAGTCCGGTTCTCAGCGCGATCTCAGAGAACTGTCTGTCAATACTTTGAGTCCCGTCCAGTCGTGGGACGCCAAAGACCTACTTAGTCATTGGGGTCGTGTCCAAGAGGCCAAATCACGACACGAAGCGCCGCCCGTAATGCGGATCGAAGACATAGCGGAGTCCACGTCTTCGGGCCATCGGTCGCAGTCATACGCCTCGTCCGAAGACGACAACACTGCCATATATACCAATCCAAACAATTGGCGGTATCAGGACGTGACCGCTCGGCCCACATATATCCCCAATGGCTATAACGAGTCCATTTACCGCAACTCTCTGGACCCGCTTCGGTCCAACACTCCGAGTGATTCGGTTCCGCGTTATAGTACTATAAATAGGATTCCGACGCAAAACGTATCACAAGTTTAGTCACAAAATAGTTGATTAGATTTCAATAAATTCAAGCAATTCTTCTTAAGACAAGTGGTATAAGAGCTGAGACATGAGCTAAAAGACAGACAGAGTTATACCCAAACTGTTGTTCCTGTGATTCAATTCAAACCAAAGGCCTATTTTGCAAATTAATTATATTATTATTAATTATTATTATTATTATTGGAATTTTTGTCGCAATTTATGTTTTTTATTACAAATCATTTGTA
>JAQGAJ010000158.1:0-19823 GCA_034689365.1 Liebstadia similis | reverse complement strand
AGTTAATTAATTCGAACAAACTTTCAAAACATATTAACTATAAGTATTTTTTTCAGAGATCACGCAAACATTGGAACTCAAGTACTCGTCTTCTCAGATATAGATCATAGATATTTAGACCGAAAACTAAGAGTTTCGTGAAATAAGTCCATAAACTCGTATAATATTTGTATAATGATATGAATTATACTAATTAGAGATAAATCGACCCAAAAATCGATAATCTTTTCAAAACTCAGTCATAAAGCCATAGCTCTTAAGAATAAAAAAAGTGAAGATATTTTGATGCGATTTATAGCCATTGTGAGTGAAGAATCAGTAATTTGGAGACAAGTTTTGAGGCCATACTCTCATCTGTAACTGCATTTGTATGTCAACCACCTTATGATCAATCATTAGTTGAGTTTCGATGAAAGAAAAAACCAATTAATTTGATAATTAATGAAAATTTGTAAATTTTTAATTGTTTTTATGAAGAATTTTATTGAAATTTCACCAAAACTTATGAAAGTTTATTGAAATGATGAAAAATTTGCCCCTTTTGGACGATTTTTGACTTAGAGATTGATTCGGTCGAAAAAATTGTCCATTGTGGTCCACTTGCGTATCCCTACTTATTATATAAATACTACTTGATATAAATGGTATTTGAGTTTTAATTATTTATTAATTATTAATCAGAATATTATCATTAGATTAGAATCATTAGAATCAATGTTTTACTTTCATTTAAAATTCAAATAATTTCATTGAATGTGATATAAAAAGAATTAAAAATGATCAAGATTACAAACTTAGACTTAATTCATATGTAAAACTCATAGAAAGTAATATAATAAGAGAATCAATAAAATGATTAGTTTTTGAAAAAGTTTTTATTTAGGAACCGAGCGATACATTTATTAGAATAGCGACAGAACCTCTCATTTGTTACAATTGTTGTGATTCTCATTATTGGTCACATCGTTTGCCTCCACTTCTTCGGTATTAATGCATTTCCAGAGTCCATATGTTTTACCGACAGTTGTCTGCCATAACCGAAGAGTTCCGTCTTCACTACCACTGGCGTAAAGTTCGCCGTCGGGTGAGAAACGGACGCAATGAACACTTCCGAAGTGGCCTTTGAATGATTCTGTAATCAAATGATTGGATTAAAGAAGTGATGATTCGGTAATTGGTTGAGAGATCAGAGATCAGACCGATTTCGTTGCCGTTGTGAAAGTCGTATTTATACATTTTGAAGTCCTCTCCCCCGCAGACAAACACACTTTTGTCGGGATGTAGTGTCGAAGAGAGGACATGGGTCGGGGTCTGGAACTCTTTAACCATTGTCATCGATTCCATGTCCCAAAACATTACATAATTTCCGTAACAAATCGAAAGAAGTTTGGAATCCCTCGAGAGTTCAATACTATGAGGAATAGCATTGAAGTCCAGTTTTTTAATCTCTTGTTTGGAATTTTTGTCCCAAAATCTAATCGTCTTATCCTCTGAAGCGCTGATCAAAGTCTTGGAGTTATTAGCGAAGAGGGTATGTCTTATACCAGACGTATGTCCGGCAAAAGTGTTTGGATCTGTTTGTGGTAATAATCATTTGAATCAAATCGGATGACAAGTGATGGCAGACCTGAATCAATGCGATTGAGATCATAGATCCGAAGAAGTTTGTCGTTACTTGCGGTCAGCAAATAGTTGTCATCTGAACTGAAGTCAACGCTTTTGACAATATGTGGATGACTTAAATCATGCAATTCCTGTCCCGAAACGGCGTCCCATATCTCAACAGATAATTATCTTAAACATAATTCTTGTGGTAAACTTTGACATACCTTAGCGCAGAAGTCTGCGGCGCCGGTGGCCGCCCGTCGGCTGTCGCTATTGAGAGCTACGCCCCAAACGGCTCCTAAAATATTAATATAAGTATCAAATACTGACCGCAAATCATTGATTGGTCAGATCGGCGAACCTTTGTGTCCCTCGAAAGTTCCGATCCAATCACCGGTCTCTCCCTTACGAAGCATCGGCTTTCCATCTGAAGAGATATCGGGTTTACTCTTAAGAAGTTGTCAAACATATGGACTAAGAATTGGATACCTTTTGAGGCAGAGATCATATAATAACCGCTGGAAGTGATTGGACTGAACTGCAAGTGAACCACAGGACGGGTGTGTCCGCTGCAGGTCAGAGGTGTCTGCTTAAGAGTTGCCATCACTTGTGATCACAACTTCATTGGAATCAATAAATAATTCAATTTATTTGTTAATTACAATCAATTTGTAATCAATTCGTAGATAATATACAATAAATTGTTTAACAACACAACCAATGCTTGCGATTGGCTTTCATTCAGACTATGCGCTGACATCACATCAATCGCTTCCAATTGCCTCAAGACTTGTCTTCAGAGACAATAATGTGTCGCCAATTGAACCATAAGTTTGATTTCGCTTTATTTGATTGTTTGTCATATTATTTAACAATAGATTTGATTTAATTTAATCGAATCATCAAATAATTGGTCAGTGATTTGTAATTGTAGTCATTGTAGTCATTGACCGATCAATTTGTGACTTCTATTTGATGTCCAGTTTGAATGAGAGCTCAGCCAAAGTCGGATCCTTTGATTGATTGGCTTTTTGTCTCAAATAATTCAAAGCATTGCTCTGTAATTGAGATATCCATTAGAGATAAACATTTAGACCAAACTCACTCACCATTTGTTTAGCATCCGAACCATTCTTTTTGGCCAAATTCCATAAATTGATGACCAATTTGTGCATCGAATCTATATTTCCAAAAGAGATTATACGACAAAATAGTTCCAAAGCCAGAGATGACTGTCTTTTATAGCTCTGATCAGAAAATTAATTAATCAAATGAGACAAATGTCGAATCGATGGCCACCTTTTCGTCGCCCAATTGCTTCATATAATCCAGTAATTGAGCTAAAACCGTAGAACTCAAAGAACTTATTTGTTCCATGAATTCGGGATCATTTCCATAGAGGGTGTCATTGGAATCGACTAAAAGAAAATTTATAAAAATTATTTTGATTTTGATATAACATTTAAAACCTTTGCTTATATGATAGGGATATAACTCTTGTGATGCTGTGGAGAGAAAGTTAAGACAATTGAGGAAAATAACCGCTTTGTTATCACTCGAAGACTCAAAGTTACGCTCTTTTATCACATTTAATAGTCCTGTGAAGAGATAAAGCGGTTCCGGACAGTCAGGATTGTCCTGCAAATCAGATAATCAGCAAATATGACAATAAAGTAATGGGAATTTACCGGTACTACTAATAAAAATGATAGTAATTGAGAGACGTATGAGACGAGAAAAGGTTCGGTCGATTTGGGTCGGCCTTCACTCGACTCTATTTGTTGTGGCAATTGATTGATTAAAGTTATGGCAGTCTTGAGGAATGCGTCCGTTTGTGGTAAACAACCGTTAATTAGTGACACATAACTACTGGATATGTAGAGCTGAAGACGTGTCATCACATCTTCCAAAGAAGGGATTGTTATAAATGAGAAGGCAATACATGCCCTCACGAAAGAAGTGGTTTTCTTTGTGTGATATCCTTTGACTATACGCCTGGTCTCCATCGCTAACGTATTCACTCTATGGACTAAATAACAAAGAACTGCCTCTAAGTTACAGAAGTTAGACCTCGAGTCCACATAGAAATTGAGCTCAGCCTCAAAGTCACGTCCGAACGAGACATGTCTTATGAAAGATGTTATTAAAGCAGATATTTGTCTTCTGTCGTCTTCCAGAGTGAGAGCACTGACTGAGTCATGAATTGCTTTACATAAGTAAGTCATTGAGTTAAGAATCACGGGATCGCAAGTCGTGACCTCAGTATCGATCTCATTCTCATCGCTCGGATTCTTGAAGTTCTTGATGAATGAGTCTACGATAGCCTTACACGCGTCCACTTTTACCGACTCTTTTTGTAATAAATCCAAAAATGGCATAAAATTATTGATTGCGAACAACTTAGCGAAGTCTATGTCTGGACTTTGAGTTACAATTTTGGTCATTAATCCAATCAATTGGTTGTAATATTGTTCAAAGTCTCGGTTCGGAAGCATTCGTTTGATTACTTCACCCAAAATAGTATTGATTTCATTGAGAGTGAAATGTTTGACAACGAATTCAATCCAAATCTCAACGCAAGACATATATTCGGAATTTTGTTTAAACTTATTCATTAGTTTCCAAACTTCGTTCAAAATTAGTAATTTTTCTTTGTCTTGAATTTCATGCAAAAGATTTGGTCTCGAAATTAGAGAAATTCCTAAATTCCTTATCAGAACGTGTTTTGGATAAACAGAAGTGCAAACGGTTTGACTGCCGTTGTCTTTCATCACATCCTTATTAACTCTTTTGACTAATTCTAAAAACTCAAGAGCTTTGGAAGCAATGAATTCAGAGGGAAATTGAGTCAAAAGAGAATTCAAAATCAGTGCCGAACAGCCGTCCTCTAAACTGAAGTGTGAATTGTGTTCAAACTGGCGGAGGATATCATTGAGAAGACCAACCGATGCTTTGTATGAAATGCAATATAAGATCCAATCGAGTGCTGGAGTGAAGAGAGTGTAATAAATCGAGTAATCGATTCTTTGAGCCGCGAGTGTCTGTTGGACTGACAACGAAGACAACTGAACACAAATGACAATCAATGGTTAATATTAGTGTCAGACTATTTTAAATGAGATAATACCTGATTAAGTGATTGCAAGAAATCGTTGAAGTTTTCTTGGAATATATGTTTGGATTTGGGAGCGATTTGGATAATGATTCGGCATAAGTAGGCGCGGGCGTAGACACTGACCAATGGATCACCGATTCCTCGAATAGTTTTTGTCAATCGTTTTAATGCTTTTTCAAATTCGACTTCAGTTTCATTTTTGTCTATCAAAAACCCATAGACTTTCAAAATAGCAGTTTCGACATAAAAACGAGGAATCAGTTCACGAACTGAAGCTATTTTGTAGAACCAGTTCCGACACGTCTCTCGAGCCGATTCTATGGCCGCGGACATTGTGCCGGCCTTAGAGTAGATTCTTTTGTAGACCAAAGACCCGAAATTGTCTAAAATATCTGTAATGAGGACAAACTTCGACGGATAGAACTGAATAACTGAGACGTCGGCCAATAGTTTCGAGCACTGGATCGCGATCTTTAAGGCCTTAACCCTTTGATCCGATTCCCAGGACTCGTGAAGAGCGACATTCAATTCGTCGATTCGGTTTACGTATTCAGTTTGAGTTAAATTTAACATTTCTTTGACCGAACCCTCTTCAAAGTCATCCAACTGTTCCAATCGGTGCCGCACTTTATCACTTACAGAAGTGTTGGCCGCACTTCTGACGAAAGAACTGGTCGTTGTGACCGAACTATTGGGGCCAACCATTAAGAATGATGTCTTAATGGACAGTCTTTCAGATGTGGTATATTTGTTGAGTATTGATATCTTCATTGATGACCAGTCATTGAAATCATCGCCAATGAAACCATTGGCTGAATGACTGTCTTTTGCCGAAGGTTTATAATCTTGAAGAGAATCGGTTAGGCCTTCAGATTGACTTTGTTGACTGAGAGCCATTGACAACGGATCCAAACCACTCCAAGACGTCTTCGTTGTCTTCGAGTCATTTCTATTTTGGTTGGTTTCAGTCAAAGACTTGGAAGTCTTCTCCTTCTTGACTATCGCTTGACTGACAACTAATGGTTTGAGCGGATGTTCGGTCACCGGTTTGGTCGGACAGGACTTCATCGACATCTCTGTCCTATAGTTCCTCGACTTGGGATGCCTTAAGACAAAGAGTGGTTAAGAGTTGAAGAATGTTGTGATCATTGAAATACCAATTCATTGCTGTTTAACTAAATTCAAACTAAACTAAACTTAAGGGGAGTTTCGTATCATTTGTTTACAAACGACTCGTCGCTCAAAAAATACGTAACCTTTTGATGAACAATGGGTTCTTGAGTTGGCTCTTGAGTTACCGTCGGGACAGACACTAAGACACGGCCAAAGACATGGTTAAGAAACGGTTGCTTTACTTCAGTCATACATTTCATTAATACAAGTGTTGAAAATGTTTCGATTGTTTTGCATATAAATCATTAAATCATTGTTTGAATCATTCGTTGGGTTCTTATGTTTCTTACAATCATTTGTTTTATTGGTTTAGTTCAGAATCAAAGGTTTCGTAATTGGGTTTAAGTGTCTGTCATTAGCTTACAATCGAATTAAAGGCTAACAAAGAGTTACAGTTATTTAGTGTTTGATATTCTTGTGATGTGGCGATGGCTAGACTTGAGGGGAGACTAGCAATTGGTCTTAAGAATCAAAGTCGACATAAGCCTAATATGCGATAAGTTTGAGCGAAAGGCACAGTCGGGTATGTAATGAAACCCTACCAGCAGTTCAACAGACAATTCGCAACTCATATCTCAAATCAATCAATCGATCGACAAATGGTTTCTACAAATAAAGTGGGGATTCATTGGCTTTAAATACTTTGCGAACGATAACTGATATTCAAATTTCAAATTACTTTTTTCGTAAATTACTATCAAAAGTAAGAAATGAGGAAATTATAGTAAAATTTACAGCATTTTTGACATTTAAAACAAAATGTGACCCAAACTGCAAATGCTTTTTATAAACAATTTTTAAACATAAGTAGCAGTGGTTTAGACATTCAATTGATTAGAAGTTGCCATCAGTTAGAGTGACGTCCTTTTACTTTCCGATCGCGTCGTTTAACGCTCGAACATCTTTGAAGCCTTTGGTACCGTCGGGTCCTCTCGGGTTGCGAATCACTACCACTCGGGGTCCACATTCTTCCACTTTGACCCGAGTCAGGCGCTCAGGTCTTGCTGTTTGTGTTTCGCCGATTTTGACGACATTACAAGCGCTGTATTTACCGTTACGTTGACTCTGGAGTATAACGAATTCGACTAAATCTCCCGGTTGTAGATTAGAGTTGTTCTTCACTTCGGATATGTGGAAGAATATGTTGGTTTTGTTTTCACCGTTTGACTCATAACTCAAGAAACCAAAGTTTCCTTTAACGCAATCAACGGTTCCCTAAAGCAGATCAATGCCATCAATGGATGAATACAAATGAAAAGTTTGTGAAATACCTGTAATTTGTTTCGAATGGGTTTTATGTGAACGGCTCTCTCTTTGTCGGCAGCCTTGTTGTAGCCGACCTGGAATTTAATGACATCGCCCTTTTGGATGAACTCATTGATGTCGTCGAGGGATATCATACTGAACTCAAACTCCATGGGTTCCATTGGCTCTTCTTCTTCGTTCACTCTTATAAGTCCTGTGTATTCGTTCTGCTCTGGATTGAAGGTTCTCACCGTTCGGGTGACGACACCGGTAAACATTTCGGGTTTACATTCATCGGTTTGTTTTCGAACTAAGGCCTTGCGAACGCTCAGTGCTGTGAGTTTACCGTTTTTGAGGGACGCGTTGTACTCAACGACTTGACCCAACTCAAGACTATCGATATCGCCGTCATATATACTGTAGTGAAAGAACAGCTCTCTCTGTCCGTCCTCTTCCTCAATGAATCCGAAAGTGTCTTTGAGAGCGACGACATACCCGCGGTTGGAATACTTGACCCCATTCTTGGAGTTGACGCCATTCCTGAAACCAATGCCCGACATATTGGTCTTTAAATCCTTCTTAAGTTTAGGCACAGTTTGCGATTGGGTTTCATTTTGATTGCTGTTTTCATTGAGCTCTCCGTTTAAGAGCAAAGGTTTCAACGGTTGAGAAAAGATTTGGTCGTTTTCATAATGAGAAGCACTGGTAAGCAAATCACTATTGACTTGCGGTAAATTGGTTCCGATGTCCAGTTGTGACAGTATTTCAGACCAAGAATTGCTTTTGGCAACGATTCCATCGTTATAGGCATTGATGGCACTCCTCTGTTCAGCATTAGATGCGATGCCATTCTTCTCGCCATCGATATCAGTATTCAAATCAATTAAAGGAAATTCGTTGAACTTTCCGAAGCTTTCAGATTCAAATCCATTAGACTTATAGTCATCTGAAGAGTTGTGCGAATACGACAACCCATTCGATAATTGTTTCGGTGAAGTTTGATGTGACGAAGAGAGAAGATTCGTGAAAATGGTTCCGTCGGGAAGTAGTTTAATGCGAATTGCTTGGAGTCGACCCATCGATGAAGAGTCCGGAACTACTGTAAACTCTACCTCATCATTGAGTTTAAGCGAAACGTTCGCATCCAAGAGTTCACTGACGCGAAAGTATACTCGAGTTCCCTCTCTATTCCAACATTTGATGAATCCGTAGTAATCCTTAATATATATTCATTTAATAACAATTGGTCTCAATTGATAAATATGGAGTCAAATACCTTAAGAGCGGCCACATATCCGTGTTCTCTGTGCTCATTGGAGATGTCGAACGTCTCTTCCAAGAGATCGACAGCAGTTGCGTGTTTGAGGCCATCTCTTCTGTCGGTGACAATCTTGAAATTGACGAAATCGTCGGTCTGAAGACTGTACTCTCCTTTGACGTCGCGATCTCCGAAAGAGATCTCCAATTCCTTTCCGTTTTTATTATATACAATCCGTCCGGGGAAGGGATCAGATGGTGATCCAGATGGTAGACTTGATTGGGATCTGGAACTGGAATGAGAGTTTTGGCGCTCCAAGACTTTGATGATTCTTCCTGTGAACGTATCCTCTGATACATCCTCGAAAACAACTGAACCGGGACTCAACTTATCGACACTGACGGCCACTTCTTTACTATTTCTGGTCTGAATACAGAACTCCACGTCATCGCCAAGCAATAGATTCTTGAAGTCTTGACATTCAGAGGAATGAAAAAATATTTCTTTCACGACATCCGAGCGCTCAATGAAGCCGAAGGAATCCTTAAGAGTGCAGATGACTCCCGAATGCCTCTGAGGAGTGGGTACTTCGAGGCGCACGTGACGGGCCCGAAGGTTACCACTCTTATCAGTACCGATATGAAAGGTGACGCTATCTTTTGCACTAAGTTTTTGGTTGTCTTCGATGTCATCCTTTGCAAACGGCAAAAAGAAACATTCGCCGCGGTTCTCGTAGGCCACTCGGCCTTCCCTTTCATTACTCAGTTCTGCTGTTATAAAACCGGTCACTCTTTCTGTACTCAACTCTTCGGCCATAAACGCTTCGTTCGTGATCTTCACGACAGAACTGGCGATCGGTTTCCCAGTTCTCTTGTCGTAAGTCATTTCGAATTCAACCGGATCTCCGAGTTTCAAATGTTCGATATTTCCTGTGTATTGACTAATTATGGAGAAATTGAATGATTATTGGAAAAACAATGACTGGTTATTCTTATGACATACCTGTAGTGAAAGAATAGACGCGCCTGTCTTTCGCAGCATTGGATGAATCCATAGGACGCCAACTGAGGACAAAGATAAGTATTTTAAAAACTCATATCAGTCATAATGAGATAATATACCAGTTTTTCGACAATTCCGGCTTCTCTGAAGCCTTGAGTGGCACTTCCAGAAGAATTGGAGGAATCGTTGTTCTGATTAAGTTTACTCGAAAATACATTATTAGGCGATGAGAAGAGCGAACGACTTGAGGGGGAGTTCGCTGTGTTTGCATTGTCGACATTGGAGTGATTCGTGTGATTGTTTGGCAGCTGGAAGGAGGGCTGCAAAGGGGTCAAAGGTGAGCACTTGAGGTAAGTCTATATCATGGTCTGACTTACCTTCCACTGAGGACTAGCCATCGTCCAGATATATCGCAAAGTAATTCACAGTCGGTTCCAAAAATAAAATTTACTTAAAATTGAGTCGATTTTGAAGACGACTTGTGTTTGGTTTCGGGTAATAATGAGAATATAAATATCGATCAAATGACACGATTTTACGACATTTGATGCAAAGTTAATCACATTTGACATAAGTCTCAATAATGGCCCAAATTTTTGAACTGTTTCTCAGTTTTGTCTCCGCTTTTGTTACTTTTGATAGTTTTCGAGCTTTTGCTTTGTCTTTGTCTTTAAAATACTAATGAGTTTTCTTTTATTGCCAGAAGTTTCTGAATATAATCTCCTTTTAGTTTCGCTTTTAATTGACTTTTACTTTCAAATTACTAAATGATTGTTCGTTTCGTTATTTCCAGTCTTTGTTGTCTTCTTTCTCTCGGATCTTAACGTTTCGGATGTTATTTGCTTTCAATTAAAACAAATAATTTTAGATTAAAATCAATTAAATCTAATTAAAAGTGATTCGCAATTCAGACAACAATTGAGTCATTGTTTGGCAGCTCTTGTGGTCACAAACGGCCCGACAATCGGCTCAATGACCACATCTGCCAAACACTCACATCTTTGGATTAATTTCAATGAAAGTAATTTAAATGAAATCAAAGAATGAAATAATAAATGAATAAATAAGATCATTGATAGAAACAAATCAAATCAAATGAATGGATAAACAAAGAAATGGTTTGAAGTCAGACACAAATGAATTGCGTTTAAAGTCAAGAAGACATCGATCGGTAGACAGTGGCCGACCTCTCCTCTGGTCTCGACCTCAGTCTCGGGTCAACTCATCAATGGCTAAATTAGTGGTAAATTGAATGATAAATAGATATTTACCTCGAACTTAGGGCACACTAACGGCACTTACGATAGTTATGCCGCCATTTCTTTACTCTTTTGACGCTTTACGGCAATAGTCGTCACTCTATGGCAGTGATCGTCACTCTATTGGACAGACTTTACATTACATTAGACTCTGATTAGAGTTTGTTTGCTATGAATTGCAATCAAAAGAGTAACCAAATGTCAGATCTCTTACTCTTATTGTCGACCAAAAGACAATAACTAACCCATTATTCCAATTATTGATCGCAAATATCCTTTTTTTTGTCGAATAAGCAAACGATAGGTTTTTTTTAATTTTATATTGTATTAAACTTTATTATTGATTATAAAATTAATATCAATTTTAAGAATAAAATTAGATAACAAAGAGAACTTGTCATGGGTTTAGTGGTGAGGACCACAATGGTGTGCGATATTGGTCTTTCAGACAATACATTCCACACATTCTTCTTCATTGATTAGATTCTATACTTCGGACATAATTATAAAAACAATTTGTCGATTGGTTTTCAATTGTTTTTGGTATTAAACAAACGGAATGTTCGAAAATCATTTGAATCAATAGTAATAACAATAAAATGATTTAAAGTTAATTAAATAAATAAGAATATAATTTTCAATAAGTTTTGGCTTAAAATAATTGACTGATTCTGTGGTTTCACTGAACTTCAAACTTCTTAAGACTTTCGAGAGAGTTGTGAAGAACGCAAACCATATCTTTGGCGACAATGAGCTGCGATTCGGCGAACTTTCGCATATTGAGTGCAATGGCTTCGATGCGCTGCCGATGGAACCGCTTTATCTCCTGTCGCGCCACTTCACTGCACTCGTCGAATGCCTTCTCTGCGGCCATCTTCACCTCTTCGGCCTCGGTTTTGCGGTTAGGTTTAGCTTTGTCTAGCATTCGGTTGGCGTTCTCGTAATCAATCTGAAGACAAGTCCTCTTAAACAACATTTCCCGATGCGATTCATAATATCTGTGCCAATAGAAGAGTGTATTTCCAAAAGTTGTTTCGTCATTATATGAAACGATATCCAAACAGTGCCGATAGTCGTCCAGTCCTTTAGAGAAGAGATTGCAGAAGCGAATGCCCACTCGAGAGAGACCCTCGTTATCACCCAAATTGATATTAAGAGCGGCCGACAAATGTGAGAGCACTTCACATAACTTTCTTCGGCCCGATATAATGGCATTAAACGAATCGGAGGCCTCTTTCATGTGAAGAGTGCAGGCATTGGTTGTATCCCTTTCTCTTTGGAAGAATTCATCGCAATCTTTATGACTATATTTCCAGTTATCAAAAGATTCGGTCAAACGAGACATAAAACCCGAGCCCTTCTTTAGTTTAGGTCTGGGCGGCGCCTCCTTCTCGGTCAGGAAGGTATCCAAAGCTGGGTTATTGCCGAAGACCGGATGTCTTAGCATACATCTGAGGTAATACTGCAGAAACCAACAGTCCTTATTGAACTGATCCCCTCTTAAGGTCTTTGAGTCAGAACCCATTTCTTTGCGCGACTTCTCCTGAGCCAACTCAGGCTCGATGGCCGGTCTGTCCGGAAGGGGAGGAATGATAAGGCCCTCTGTTTTGTGAGCGGTTGTCAGACAATGATGAAGATATTCGAAGTCTTCGTATTGTCTGAAGACCTCATATTTAGAGTGATCTTCGCGACGGATAGACTCAACACTAATCGATACGATATTCCCGTTTTTGGTCACATTTTTACCCAAAACAATATCATATCGGCTCTCAAAAGGAG
Organism: Liebstadia similis; assembly: GCA_034689365.1. Taxonomy (NCBI): domain Eukaryota; kingdom Metazoa; phylum Arthropoda; class Arachnida; order Sarcoptiformes; family Liebstadiidae; genus Liebstadia; species Liebstadia similis. The sequence goes on along the minus strand of JAQGAJ010000158.1, from coordinate 7,387 downwards.
TCGCTCTTTCGGGTGAAGAATTGGTCGAAGAGTCGTCGCCGTTGTGGTCATTGGCGGACACGCCGTTCACTTGAGTCGAGTCTTCTGGAGATCGGTTCGGCATTTCTTTGACGACTAGAAGTGATTGAGATTTAAATTGACTTAAAACTGATTGGCATTTAAATCACATAATGTTTGGCCACAAAAGGGGCGGATATTATGCGATAAGAGAGATGTCAATCACACCTATGATGACGAGCGACGGATCAGATCTGAAGACCTGAGGTTTGACTAACAATTTGGATCATAATTAGCTTAAGACTAGTCAATGAAAGATAATACAAATTGTCAATTGTTTATGGATTACAATCACTAATCCATCGCTAATATTAGACCATAGGATCAGATTTCAGATCTTAAGACCTGATGCCATCACTAGAAGACGTCTTTTGTGACAATTGAAAGACAAATATTGACGTCTTTTACGACAAACATGTGTTTGAAGTCTGAAAACATGTTTTGAATTAAATCACAATTAAATTAAATTTAAATCAAATGAAAGACGAAATGGATTTCAAACCAAAAGGTAAGACATTTGAAACCCATTTGAGAAAAGATTTGTTCATTAATTGGATGTCATTTCAGACGATAAGAGATTAGAGAAAAAGAAATTCAAAAAACTGTTGAAAACGAAAAAATCGCGAATTATTTTGAGAAACGTTTCGTTTAAAGCAAACGAAGATATAATCAGAAATGAATTCTCAAAGTTTGGACAAATCGTCGAAATTAATATCCCGAAGAAGTCGGACGGAAAGATGTATGGCTTCTGCTTCGTTGGGTTCGATGCCATCGGAAGCGCTCTCAAAGCCATCAAAGAGATGAATGGCAAACAACTCTTGAACCGAACCATTGCTGTCGACTTCGCTTTGGCCAAAAAGAAATTCCAAACACGAAGTGAAGAGAATGAAGATTCAAGTCTAGAGGTAAAGAAGGAGAAAAACAAAGAAGAAGACGAAGAAGAAGACGAGCAAAAGATTAATAAATCAATGGAATCTAACGATAACGACAATTCTGAACCCGACGAGGCCTATGAGTCAGATCTCGGTAATGATGAAGAATTTTCGGATGACGTGAAGCCTAAGAGGAAAATTGATCCCAAGATACTGAACGATGCCTCAGAGGAACGAACCGTTTTTGTAAGGAATCTTTCGTTTCTGTCCGCAGCCGAAGATCTAAACCAATTGATGTCCAAATTCGGTTCGACTTTGTTCACTAAGATATGTGTCGATCCGATGACTGAACACTCAAAAGGAACTGCTTTTGTGAAGTTTGAGAATAAAGAGGACGCAAACAAATGTATTGAAGCGTCAGAACAAGAGTCCGATGAGTTATATCTCGACGGACGACAACTTAATTGTTCGCTCGCTGTGACTAAAACTAAACTGAAAGTGATTGAAGAGAACCGATCGATGAAAGATAAGGACAAAAGAAACCTTTATTTAGCAAAAGAAGGACTCATTTATCCTAATTCTCCGGCGGCTGAAGGCGTCTCTCAATCGGATCTCTCCAAACGTCTTGCCGTAAGTCATGAATAGATTTGTGAAGAATTTGATGATTATTTAAATATTAACTGTTTTGACAACAGTTGGAAACGCGTAAACGAAAAATGCTTCAAAACAATCACCATTTTGTATCGAAAACTCGTCTCTGTGTTCATAATCTTCCGCTGAATTGCGATAACAAACAATTGAAGTCTATTTTCATTAAAGCCGTTAACGACAAGAGCGCGAAAATAATTGAGGTTTTGTTGACTTTATTTGATTTGCATTTTTCCTAAACTTATCCTCATTTAAGGCTAGAGTAATGTTCAACAGACGAAAGTCTGACCTCATATTCGGTAAATCCAAAGGCTTTGGTTTCGTCGAGTTTACGGAACACATTCATGCGTTGAAGGCTTTGAGGAATTTGAATAACAATCCAAACATTTTCGGCGATCAGAAGCGACCGATCGTTGAGTTCTCGATAGAGAATAAAGTGGCCATCAATAAGAAGAAGAGGAGAAACAAAGCCAATGAAGACAGGAATCAGAACATTATCGAAACCATTGCGGAGGAGAGCGCAGAGCCAGAGGGCGGGTATAGCGGAGTGCAGTCCCGACCCAACAGACCAAACGATAAAATCAAAACTCCGAAAGTGAACCGAAAATTAAAGGAAATGCAAAAACAATTGAAAAGCCGTAGAAAAAAGATTAAAATGAATAAAACGAAAGAAAGTAATGAAAAGCGACACAAAGTGAAAGTCGAGAAAAGGAATGCCATTAAAAAGGATAGCAATGAAACACAAGATTCACATGATTTGCATTACAGAAAAAGAAAACACATTTTCAAAGACAATGACAATAAAGCGGTTCCAGTGGTCAAAAAGAAAGTCAAGTGGTTTTCACAATAAATGTTCTTTAATTTGATTTTATTCTCAAATAAAGTTTATTTTACGACAAATAGAAGACTTGTTTCTGTCGGTCATCGACTTTAATGTCGATCACAAGCGATCGAATGTCTCTCACATTGCGATAAACTTTTATATTACCACTGATTTTGTCACCAGTTTTACATTCAATTGGTTTCTTAAGAACAAAAACAGTTTGTTTCCAATGAGTTCTTCCACTGAAAGGAGCGGTCGATAGAGTGACGGAATGATTGAGTTGTCTGTCATTAAAGCCACAGTCAAACCATCCGACGAATCCGAGCACAGGTTCATCAGAAATGGCAATCAATTCAAAGGTTGTCTCAAAACTTTGTGTTTCTTCCAAACTGACAGTCATTAAGTCGAAGGTTTTCAAAAGACAAACCGAAGTATTGATCTTATTGTGATCTACTGTTTCGATGTGAGCCTCTGATATGATCTCTTTCTTCATAGAAGACATCTTAAAGCCATAGACATCGTCCCAGAAGTCAATGAACCGACTCTTCAAATCTTTGTCATGAATTCCGGCCATCGATAAACTGCAAGTGTTTGGCATCAAAACCCCAGAATCGTTGAGAAAATTATTTTTAGCGTAAAGTATTGAATCCAACATTCCTTCGAAGAGAAGGAAATATCCCATCCATTCGGAAATAATTATATCGTACTTTAGGGGCAATCCATGCGAATCCAAGTCAATTGACTCCAATTTACTTTTTATAAACTTTATCTTAGACTCCATTTTGTTTTCGACCGCGAATTCCATAGCTTTATAAATGATATCGCTCTGATCGACGGCCACTACCAGTCGGGCGCCCGCTTTGGCCGCGAATAAACTCAATATTCCGGTTCCGCAACCGATGTCTAAAACAGTTTTGTTTTGGAAGAGTTGACTATTGTTTAGAATTGATTCTTCGTATGCTTTGGTTCTGATTGTGTCGCTTAACATCTCGTAATGAATCGAATAATGAGAATAAGAAGACACATAATAGTTATCTTCAGATCCAGACATTTGTCCCACATTTACATTGAATTCGGATGCGATCTCTTCGTTCATATGATGTGCCAAAAGAGCTTTCATTTGTTGAATTTGATTCTGGAGTTCTTTAATTTGATTGTCTCTTACTTTCAATTCATGAATCAATTCTGTTGGAGAACAGTGTTTGGGATCCGATTCGACATTAGTTTGATTTGGATTGTCTTCACAGTCAATGACATGACTTTCAATGTCTGTGAAAAGCAATCATCAAAACGATTGTCAGATATGTCCTCACATTTGACTTACCGTAAGTGAGAAGACGATCATCGGTGAGGACGGGTTTCATGAAGAGATCGTTTCGATGGGTTCCCGAACTGATTATGTCTTCAATTTGATTGATCTGAGGTCTGTTGAGACGAATGTAATTAATAAGTCTAATGAAATCAATTGATGTGATTCTGTTGCGGACAAAGACATCAATCAAATCGAAATTGTGGTCACTCTTCGAATGAGACAAAGTTTGGTCAAAAGTTTTGAATGTTTTGTCGCAAAACAAACATAAGATTTCATTCAACTCTTGGTTCCAATCTTCGAGTTCTTCAGCCGAACTCCAATCGGAAGATTCATCGCTTGAATCACTCATTGTTTACAATTAGAGGCAAATTAGTGAAACATATTTCTAAGACTCTAATGGTATATATATTTACAAACAATTGATTGAAATGATTCAAAAAAGAGCACAAACTTGGGATTGAATTTTTGCTAATTTTCATCGATCGCTCAAATTTTACCGAAACTTTCTCTAGAAGTCTAAAATCGGTGAAACTTTGACTAAATTGGTCTGAGATTTAAGTCTCTTTCATAACTCATATCTCTATTTACAATACTTGAGAACACGTGTGGACACAAATTGGTGTTCAATGTGGACATCGATGTCATTCGGTGTTTCATCTGTCACTATATTGAGATAATTAAGCCGAAGGACATATCTCTGGAGCATAAGTGGCGCACAACTGACCGAAGCAATGGACCCAATCTGGTCACTGACCGGCGAAGTTTCGGTGGAACAGATGCTATACGAGTGCTGTCGTCTATCGTCAGCCAAAGACATGACATTTGAAGTCTTCACCGCAGCCATGGATGCAAAGAGTGATGAATTGAATTCTTGTTGTCTTTTGGATCCATTGGATCAACGACTCAATGGTTGTAAAGAGATTATGGAAACGATTAGTGAAATGTCGGCCATAATGAAGACAGACTTAGACGACGAGTCGCTCACCATTTGCTTCAAACTCTTGGACAGTGGGGTCGACGCCGAGGCTTTGGCCCGAGTGGTGACCGCTTTACGCAAAGAGAGGAACAACTTATCCAATAAATAACACTTCAGTTGTCATCACTTTATTCTCATTAATCAATAAATTTATTTACTTTTAAACAATGTCTAAGAATTACATAATTTATAAGAACTACAGAACCGATGTGAAGACCGAACCTTCAGTCCGCGGGTTCGAACGTATAGTGGACGACACCCTCTCGCGGGTATTGCTTCGGTTTCTATGGACATAAACTCGGGTCAGAGATGGTTAAACAAATCATCAAATGAGTCAAAGTGTGGTCAGACTGACAATGAGATTGAGGAAAGAAACTAAAGATAATTGTGAGCCATCAGCGGTCAACTCATTCAACTTCATTGTCAATTAGTGAAGAGTTGTTCCGATACTTACGAGAGGCCAAGCGTTACGCAAATCGTAGTAATCATCTATAAAGGCTATAATAACGAAGATTGAGAAGAATCCCAAAAAACAGGTAACCATATAGAGGCTAAACAAGAGATAAAGATGTGATAACATTAAGATTCAGATGTAATGGTCTGCCGTACGGCGAGTATCGGAGTTCTTCATTAGGATTGTGTCGATCGGCGGTATATATATCATAGTCGCGGTGAACCTATTCAGCAGATTATCAATTGTAATAACAGATCGGACTGAAGTCCATTCCAACCGTTTCGCCGAAGTTTCTCCTTCTGTAGTGATAATCGAAGTCTTCGTACGGATCTCTGGCATCCATTCCGACCGGAGGCAGTTTCGGGTAATCTCCAGTTCCCGAGCCTTCGGGATATGGCTCGTAATCTTCAGGAATTAGGTTATACTTCTTAGCGGCCGCCTCCCTCTCTTCTTTGGTCTTGGGATATGGACCAGGTTTCCAGTCTCGGATCCATCCGCCTGGACATCAAAACAAAGATCAAATACCATTATCTTTATATCTTTCTTAATGTCTTAGACATTATTGACTTACAATTTCGGGTCGCAATCGCTGTCACTTTGATTGCATGGACACTGAGAAAGTTTATTCGGGACAAAGACGTCTTGAGGAGGGCCGCCATCGAGGCTGAAGACAAGACAAGTCCTCTTCAGGTGATAGTCAATCAAAACATATATCACATGACACACAATGTCAGCCAATCAGCGATCAGAGCGGCAAAGAGTGAAGATTTCAATTCAGTTATCGCTTAAACTTTAATTGAATTTCATTTCTCTCAGACTTAACACTCGTTTACCTCTATCTCGAAGAAATCCGATTTACCACTAATTAATTTATTCAGTTGTTTAATACTTTACCCGATATTATATTTTTCATATACCGCAGTAATTCAAATACCAATCACTGATATTCTGATTGAAGTTTTGCTAAATATAGAGACAAAGATATACTTTTGATATAATATAAGATCGAATTCGAAACTTTGATATTTGATTGACTGTCAACCAAATAACAAAGAAAGTATTCTTATCATCCAAACCTTGACCCGGAGCTCACGACTAACCATAGCCTAACCATAGCCTATCCTATACTTAGAAATGCTGTTAGAATTGAGAAGAGGACCTTGATCTCTTGATCTCTTGGTTTCGATCTTTGGGTCCTCCGATCCGATGGTAGTTCGGGAGCGATGGGCGCACACACCGGCCATTTGTGGACCTGAGCGGTGACGCAATGAGTCTTTAACTTAGGTAACGATAGCCGAGAGCACTACCAATACATTGGATACCTGTTTAGCTATTGTTTGACTCGTCGACGATCAGTGAAGAGCCGTCACAACTCACAAATCAACTTCTCTTAAGCTCTTACTCGAAGTGAAGTCAAGTTTTTTGTTAAATAATTGGCGAACACTTGAAATGAAAAGATTTGAGTTTTATTTAGCTTTTATTTCAATAATCGTTGGATCCGTTCAATCGACACATCCTTTGGTTGAAAGCAATCGAAACATTGAATCCAATAAAACAAATGGTTATTCAAGAGATATGTTTTGAATTTAATATCGAATCGATTTTATTTCAGATTCGAAAGTCGTTTACAAATATTTGACATCAAAGAAGTCTTGTTTTTTCAAAGGCGGCCACTATTTGTCGGGCGAACGGATTGTCCGCCGAAACCCGTGTCATATATGTGTGTGCGTTAAGGGAACAGTCGAATGCTTTTGGCAGAGCTGTCCGCCCCCTCCCGAGGGATGTGCTGTCATTCCCTACCCGGGAGTCTGCAATCCATCCATTTATAACTGCCGTATGTTTTCTTTCACTTTCTTATTCTTATGTTTGGGAATCCCTTTGAACCACAACTGAAAGTTTTGAGATCACTTGAGGGAGAAGTAAATTAGATTTGACACTATTGTTAAACCATTGTTAAAAATACAATCGGGTCTGAGATTTTAGTTCGCATTATGTGTATTCAAGATCAGAGGGTTTAAGATAGAAGTGTTTATTATATTATCAGTAAATTAATGATATTTTTGTGAAATTTCAATAAAACATTAGACATTGAAGAATTTGTGAGCAAGCAGTTCAGATTGAATCTTGGTTAAGGCAATTAAGTAACAAATTATAAACAACTTTATCGTTAAATACGTAATGAGTCGACAATTTGCGTGACATTGAGATAAAATAGATGTTTTGTAACATTTGTCTTATATTAATT
>JAQGAJ010000157.1:0-19896 GCA_034689365.1 Liebstadia similis | reverse complement strand
AATGTCTATTTTATTGGTTTATTTTGCAAGAAATCGATCGAAAGATCTATTTGATTGTCATTAGACAAGAACCAAATTGAGTTATACTGAGTTTATTGAGCTTATTGAGCATGTCACTCTTACCAAATTAACATTACAAACAAATAAACATTTTAATGATGTTCTTTCTAACTATGGATCAGTCATTAGACCCCCAATTGTCGATCAGATCAACAAAATTCAGTTCAAAATGTTTTTCATTTTCAGTAATTCAACGGTTTATCTCTCAATACTTTTCACAAAAGATTTCTTTCAAAATGAAACCAAAAGAATTGGAATTTTTGAGTTAACAATGATTTTGATCATTGCCTTGGATTTGATGGTCAAAGGGAGAGAATCTCGTCGGAGATCACAAATGAGCAAAGAATTCTTCGAAGGAAGAGAACGACTGCACAGACATCTTCGCGAATGGGAAGAAGGGAAACACACAAAGCTCTACCACAGCGCCGGCGGATGAGATGTATCATGGTATCATGGTGATTCCTTGAAGAGTAATAATCTTTAAAATAATCTTTTTGATCGATTGTAGACTTTAACAGACTTAAGAGCACTCTATCTATAGATAACATAAATGATTATATTTGTGAAAATAATATGAATTAAAAGTGTAATAAATAGTAATGAAATTTATTAAAAATAGCTGTAATGAGTAAACCAATCGTAATATACTTACCAAAGAATATTCTTTTAAAAGACTTTAAAATTAAAAATCAATAAAGTCATAGAGATCTTGAAGTTCAACAATCAATCGATGAAATGAATTTTCTTAAATTCACAAGAGGACATTGATCTATTTGATCCTACAGCTCAAGAGTCCACACCAGAGCCCATATATTTGGTATTTGATATAAGTATTTGCTGTGATATTGACAAAATTAACAAGTTCAACAATTTGTTCACAAAAATACAGATTAATTGAGCACAAGGGAAGTGAACAAATCATATTTGAAATGAACTTTTACACAACAAATTCCAAAAGTGTACTAGATAGTCTGAATTGGTCGTTTGAGTTATTTCATCATGATATCATTGCATTATACGGTGAAAGAAGATATGTTTGTTATATTGTTAGATGGTTTAATTTAATGATTTAATGATAATGAGCCATTGACCTAAATCTTGAATAGAATTTTATTTGCAGTTATAAAATACTATTTAGTCCAATAAACTAGTTCACCATGGTAACTTTGAAATAATTTGTCACAATGTGAATAGCTATCATATATAAAAATGACCAATTTGAAACTTAATCACAATTAATATTAACATTCTTTAAAATTTGTTGTAAAGAATACTGACATTCAATTGTTTCAAATTCTTTAGTCAATTCTCTTAAACAATCCAAATAAATAATTCTTAATGATTTACAAAATATTTGACATTTCGATAAATTTGAAATAATCTTGTTCATTTTGCTTTCTATAACTCACGAATAATATTTGAATATTTGTGGTAAAAATCGATGAAATGGTTTGTAATCTGAACGCAAGTGAGTCTCAGATCTGGTTTACGACTCTATTCTCTGCTCAAAACCGATCGATAACTGCTTTCAAATCAATTTCTGTTTGAATTCTTGTGTTTTTTGTGACACAAAATATATTAAAAACAATTGTAATTCTGATAATCGATTCTCAACAGAATCTCATCACTAAATCTCAATCAAAAGACATCATTAGTTGAGGTAAAACCAGTTGAGTCTGTGCTTAGAGTAAACATTCCGGCATTTGTTTGATCAGAGAATGGATCGTTTGGAAGACGAGGGATGTTTCCGTTGTGTGAAGATCACCTTGATCGTTGTTCACGTGATCGGTTTGGTCTTTTGCTCCGTTTTCTTCATTCTCTGTCTGATCGCTTTGGTGGCCTCCGATCAGGCCGAGACTCCCGAGAAAAGGGATCAGATGAGTGAATATCACTATTATAATACCCATTGTGACACTGATTCTCTATCATTAAGAACTTGCGGGCACTTTCTGTACGATTCTGTTCGCTTACGCGTCGGTCTATGAGTTGATTGCTTTGATTGGAATCATTCGCGAAAACCGAACGATAGTCTTAACCTATTTCGTTCTGTCGGTGATCGGAGTCATTCTCAACATGTTCTACGGCGCCGGCACTGGTTTTCTCACTCTTGTGGTCGTCGGATGCACCGGACTATACGGGTATATGTTGGTCAAGAAGGAAAGGAATATGGTCTAGGTCAAGTGAAGACCAATAGTTTGCATTTAACATGATTATATTGATACCATTGATGTCCAGCCATGTATAAAGTGCCATTTGCCATGTTACTCTCTTAATGACGTTTGAAGATCAAAAGTATCCAGCTATTATTTCATCTAGTTAGTCATTTAGTTAGCTTTTCATTTATTATATAAAATACATTAACAGAAGATCAACAAAAACAACAAAAACCCGATTTGAGTGTCGATAAACTGATAATCCGTTCCGAATGTCAATTATATTCTATTCTTTACACTAAATGTTTCTAAAGACCAAAATATTTGACCAAAACATACAATTTCTCACTGAATATGAGCCTATTTTTAATGCAAATTCATGTCTTATATCTGTCATTAAAACAAAGTTTACAAAGATTTCAAATTAGTTTCGTTTTATTAACTATTTATGTGAAATTGTATTTCATATCAATTGTAGTTTTTTGAACAAATCTTATGAAAAGCTTTGGATATTGTATTTGAATTGATTTGCAATAAAACAGATCTTTATTCACATCTTTAACCCTAATTACTGTTGAAATGAAGTGTCGCTCAAACAACGGATCAAATGTCTGATCACTCGAAGCGAAGACTGAACTCAAGAGTTATTTGTTGATCATTCACTGCGAGAGCTGTCAAAGCAAACCCACTATAATAACTATAATAACCCGATCCCGGCAGCCCTGTGGTCCTTATAAGGGAACTCCAAAAATAAGTTCAAAGCATTCAAAGAATCGTTCCTTTCGTTAGTCGAGTGAGAGATGTCTTCGCGCGTGCAGATCGACAAAAACAAGCTTGATGAGTTCTTGACTCTCAAGCAAATGTATCTTGATGAACTCAAGAACTCCAAGACCAATGTCAACAAGTACGAAGTGGCCGAATGGCTCATAGATCTGGCCAAAGTGGTCGAAGAAGGAGTTGTCGTAGAAGAAATGAATCAACAGTCTTCGAGTCTTCAGTCCGAACCGGGAATCGAGAAGAAGACAACCGAAGAACGTGTCGATCACTTGGAGCACGTGATTCAGCAACTCGTTACACGAAACAGCACGTGCAGGCCTTTCACGCGTGACACTGACAGCACGTGTTTTCGCGCGACCAAAGGAACGTTGTTCGTGTTGCACGTGATCGCTCTTTTGGTCACTTTAGTCGTGTTCTTATATCACATTCGGTTTGTGACCAATTTCTACAAATATTCGGATCAAAGACTCGAAGATCTTCATCCGGAAGTGTTGGGTGAGTTCGTCCACTGATTATTATCTCATCTGAAGTATTGTTTTGTGGTTATTCTTCAGCCAATATGTCCGAAGAAGATGTGGTTCTGTTCAAGAACAAGCATAGTAAGTTCATAAGTTGATAAGTTCACCATGATATTTATTCATTTATCTAGGTATATACGTAATAATAATGCTCGTGGTGTCAGTCGTCTTATATCACTTACAAATTCTGACTTTGATCGGTATTTATCTCGAGAACAGACTCATTCTCATCGCGTACATAGTTTTGGGCGCAATTATCTCTCTTCTGTCGGTCTTCGCGTTCTCCGTCGGGTCGGGTCTGGCCATCAATCTTCTGATGGTCGCGTTAACGGCTTTCTTCCTGTTTTTGGTCCACAAGAAGCCGACGGTTTCGGTGACTCACTCGACAGTCAAATAATCTGAAACAATCTCTTAGACTATAAACCATTGAAACTATTGTTTACGAGTTGTTGATAACGATGTGATTGTTTGGCTTAACATAGCTTTGTTAACGAATGACTTAAACTATTATTATTTATAATTTTTTACTCTTTTAACTAATTTATTTGAATAAAAACTGTTTTTCGCGATAATTGAAGGTTTGATGCGCTAATTGTAGTGGAGGTCCATTTCCTCCTTCACTTTCCTCCTTCCCCTCATTAGTAGCATGGTGCAATTCATTTAGAACTCATTCTCAGCCAAAGTATCATGATGAACACAACGACCACAGACGACTTCTTGGACCGACGGTTTGACCAAATGGTCAAAACCTATTTCGGCCAATACTTTGGTCTCAATTCCAGTGTTTGGTATTTAATCCACGACTACTGGGAAAAGGGGGCGGACCCCCGAACCAAAGGCTTCTTCTTGGTTGACCTCTCGGCCATTGGCTTCTTCTTGTTGGTCATTGGTTCCTATTTGACAATAGTCTTCGCCTTAATCCCCGAAATCACCCGCAAAAGGGAAGCCTTCACTTTGCGGAAGACAATGATCGTCTACAACATTATCTTGGTATTGAAATTGATCATGATCAACAATAATATTCACCATGTTAATTACAGGTTTTCATAAACGGGTACTTTTTCTTCAAAGTCTTGTTCGAAATCACGAATTTTGGACGAAAATTATGGGATTTTTCGAACCCTAAGACCGACACTTCTCCGGCGGCCCTGGAGTTCATTCGAGTGGCACATCTCTACTATTTGTCCAAAATTCTCGACTTCTTCGACACCTTCTTTATGGCGCTGAAGAAGAAGAACTCTCAAATAACATTTCTGCACATTTGGCATCACATCTCAATGGTCGGCGCGGGTTGGATGTACATGAAGTACAACCCATGTAATCATATTATCATCTTGGTTCAATTTATCATATTTATCATGCTACTTTTCGCAGATATGCCCACGAGTGCGATCGTGCCCATTGTCAACGGGTTCATACACGTGTTGATGTACTCGTATTACGCGCTCTCGGCTTTGGGACCGAAATGGCACCGATTCTTGTGGTGGAAGCAATACATGACTCGAATGCAATTGATCCAGTTCATCCTCGTCTTCTCATACTTCGTTGTGGTGGCATTCAAGCAAACTGACCTGCCCCTGGGCTATTTGAGTGCAATGCTGGGAAACGCGACCTTCTTGTTCTTATTATTCCTCAACTTCTATCTCAAAGAGTACTCGAAGAAGAAGAAAGAGGCTCTGAAAGGGAAAAAAGCCGAATAAAGAGCGTCTGAGAGGACAGTCTTTGTTTCCTTCTTTGAAAACAACGGAAAGTCTGTTAATTGGTTTTTAATTGCTGTCATTGAATGTGATTTAGAAATCATTGGAATTCATTTGATTTGAAAGTCATTTGAATGAGAAATAAACGATTTGTCTTTTGATTCAGTCTTTCAATGCCTTTATTGCTGTAATAAAACTATTTTCGGATATAATTGTCGTCCAATTGATTATTGCAATGTTGTGTGAAGTCATTTACAAACTTTATTTGCAAGTTATATACTTATTATAGCATTGATTAATTGCAATATTTGATCATCAAATTGGTTAAGGTAAACAATTATGCAAAATAAAAATCATTTAACTTGTAATTAATCGGTTGATTAGTAGTCATAATAATTATTAGATCTCATAATACAAATTACAAATATACTCTTTTTACTTTTAATTAAAGGAACTTTGAATAAACAGTGAAATAGACGTAAAAAGACAAATAACTAGTGAATAAAATAAAGTTGATCTTCAAATCGTAATCAAGTCTAGACGAGAGAGAAAACAAAGATTAAGAAACAGTTATTTCAAGAATAATAAGATTAAGATTAGATATAAAAGAGATAATAAGTTAATAAGTGATAATCTCATGTTCTCCTACTTTGAAGAACTCAATTTGATCCATCACTTTCTCAATATATACCCTATTTTTGAAAATCTAAGCTAGACAACTTACCATGATACTTTTTGACACTTTTTGACACTTTTTGATACTTTTGACAGAATTGTCTCAAAACTATCCAAACATTACGTACTTTATGTCCGAAGCGGTAAAACAAACGTTACGTAAGAGTGAATCAAAACATTTGATTCAAAACAATATTTTTTATGCTTTTGTTTGATATTTAATGTTAAATGAGATTCAAATCAAAGTTTTTGCCAAAAAAGTGCTTTAAATTTGATTAAAAATCAGTTAATTTTATCGAAACTTCATTTCAATTGTCTTTCAATGACTTTCAATTGAATTTCAGTTTTCGGTCGACTTCTGAACCAAAGTTTTATTTTTATCTCCAGTTTTGTAAATCATTTGTGAAATTATTTTCTATTTTTAAAATCTTTTCTTTTTTCGATGACTTTTCAAATTTCATTGATTTTGATTAAAATGTCTCAAAACTAATGTAAGTTTTGTTGAACTCTGAACCGAATCATCTAAATGTGATCGTTGAATATGTTATTTTCGACTTGAAAACTATCATGATACATTCTATATAACTTGCTATTAACTTGCTAACATCGATGAGCATGGTGATAATCTAACATATGTGTGATGCAATTGATTACTTCCTCACTTCTAATGTCAACCAAACGTCAATCTCTTTGTTCCGGTGTTTCAGCCCTTTGTCGATGAGATAACTGTTTCCTAACGAACAATCAAATATTGATTTTCAAAGTTATCAAAAATTCACTTCTAATCAGACTTTTAGTGAAAAATGACTTTTATTCCCAAAAAAGTACTCAAAAGTGGATTGAATTGCAGTAAAACAACAAAAGAGTTAATGATTTCGTGAATACTTTGTCCTTCAGTTCACTCTTTGTCCGTCCCTTTCATTGATTTCTCTAATTATGTCTGAATTTCACGAATTTTTCGCCAAAACTAACATTTCTGAAGAAAAATTCAAATTTTGAGCGAATTATCGATCGATTTATCGCTAAAAATGTCTTTCATTTCGTCTCAAAAGACCCCCAAATGGACTCAAAAGAACCCCCTCTTGTGGTCGAGCCCTCGACCCCCGACACCGACTCTCAGACCAATAATGAGATCACAAGAAGAGGTCTTTTCTTCCGACTGACGCGACAACTCAGGACTGCCGCCCACTTCTCGCGCGCCAAAAGAGCCGACCACTTAACCGAACCGACCATCGGGTTAGTGGTCGGAGAGCACGAGCTTTACGTCAGATCCAACTCTTCGGCCGACAGAAGAAGCGCTTCCCGAGTCATGAATGGTCAGAGCAGTGGACCGCTTGTGGACAGACAGATGAGTCGTGTGAGTCAGAAGAGCGGGGATCAGGTCTGGAGCGACAATCGGTATATTCTGAGTCACGGGAAAATTCACTTCTGGAGAAATTACAACTTCGGAGAGGTATTTAAAAGTCACGTGTTTAGAGAGACCTTTAAACCAGTGATTGGTTTAAATGCCTTTAAGTAAACAAAAAGTTAGCGAAGAGTCGAAGAAGTGGCGAATTAGTGGCGAAACAAGTCTTTGATTGTCTTCTCTTCCTCTTGAGGGCCATCCATACATCAAAGTGTCACATGACGTCCACATCGAAGACATCGCGTATATAATGCACCGGAAGTGGAAAATGGAATCTCCGAGGATTGTGGCGCTCATTATCTCCAATGTCCAGGCATTGCAAGACTGGACCAATTCTAGACAACTCCAGGCCTTCAAGAAGGGCCTCATGAAGGTAGACATTGGCTCTCAAGGACGCCCTTTTCACTGCTTTGTCTCCAAAGGCCGCCAATTCTACGAATATGTGGATCTTCACCAACGGGATCAATATGGGAGCCTCGAGACTGATCGGGGACGCCGTCTATAACGAGATCCAAGAGAACAAAGCTTATCGCGGGAACAAGAGCCCGGGAACCAGTCTTAATGTGGTCGGAATCATGCGCGAAGACCACTTGAGATACGGCGACCATATTGACTCGGTTTGAACAATCATTTATCATGTTACTCAGATAGTTATCATGATGATTTCCAGGAGAGAGTGGAATTGCACAATGAAGGCAATTCTCCCGAAGAAGAGAAGTTCGAGTTGAATGAGAATCACTCCCATTATATCGTGATTCGAGACAATACGGTGTCCAAGACTGGGATCAATCTCTTCGCCTTAAGAATCATTCAATACTTGTCTTCTGTGGGCGGAAAAGCAGAGTTTCGCTCCGAAACCGATGTTCTCTCAGGTATTCAAACATTGCCAGTTGATATAAATCACCATGATACACGCTTTCAGGTCAGACCAGTCCCGAAGAACGTCCGCGAGAAGACATCACTTCTTTGGCCGATCTCGAGATTCCGATCGTGTCCATTGTGATCCAAGGCGGATATGATTGCGCCCGTCTTGTTCTCGACCATCTCAAGAGGAAGAACCCGGTGGTAGTGTTGAGAGGAAGCGGCGGATTGGCTGATCTTCTGGCCTTCGCTTTCCTCGAAATGCAACAGAAGTGCAGAGATTTGGTGAACGCTTGGGATCCGGAATATGTCGAGTCTTTCCTCAAACCAGAGTTGAGTCACAAAATAGTGAATCGGTTCCCGAAACTCAGAGACCACACGCTCTCCCGAAACATCTTCAGAGACCGAATCCTCGAATGCGTTCGTCTTTCCAAACAAAATGGCCGCCTTTATCTCACAGTTCTGAACATGCACAACTCTTCGTGCAATCTGGAGAACCTCTCGGAGTATCTCTTGATGGCTCTCTTCAAGTCACAACACGACAACAAGACCCAAAGCCCGAACACCGAACTTCTCCTCAAAGACCTCTACTTAACCCTCGACTGGAACTGTCCACACGTCGCGAAGAACGAGGTTTCAATTGATAACTCTTTGCCCGACTGTCAGCCCTCCCGAGCTCTAGTCTCTCTCGTTTCGATCTCTAGCACAATCTCCCGAAGAGAACCGAATTAGTAAAGTCTATAAATATCTGTTTAGACGTGAGTCACGCGTGAGTCTAACCAACGCGTGATAACCCTTAAGACACACTTTGAGACACTTTAAGTCTTCATTGTCTTCTTCTTCAGGTCATCTCTCGGGACCCGTCGTGCGTTCTTAAACTCGAGAAGTCGATGTTCGAGACGGCTTTGACGCGACCGAATCGGGAAGAGTTCGTGGATCTGTTTCTCGGTCACGGTTTCCGTCTGCACAAGTTCTTGACGCCGAAGAGGTTGCGCAGTCTGTTCAAGCGGATCCACTCGCAGGAGTTCTTCCGCTCGGTTTGTTGGGAAGGAGTTCTCGGCCACTCTTTCGGTTCGAAACTAAACAAAGACTTCATAGATATTGATCTCAATTGGTTGATTGAGTCGACGACAGATCTCCAGAAGTTCGTCTCTTCGCAAACCCTTTACTTGAATGTCATGGGAATGTACCCGATGGACGCCTCTTCGGCCGAACGCAAGGCGCTCTTCATTCTGACCATGTGGGCCGTCTTCGGGAACAGACAGAAGTTGGCGCGCGTGCTCTGGAAGCACTGCGATCAACCGATTCATCTTGGTGAATCTCAAAAGTAGCATGATACATTGACATTGACTGACTATCTCTCAGGTCTTGTGGTCTCGATGATGATGGAACGGCTCTCGTGGTATGTCGGCGAACAGAACCTGAAGACCGAACTCAAAGAGCCGTCGAAGATGTTCGCCGATTACGCGATTGGCGTTCTTGACCTCTGTTTCTCTCAAGACGAACAACGGGCCAACGATGTCCTGAGCGAAGAGTCTTCAGATTGGAACTACAAGACTGCGGTTGACATCGCGGCCAATGCGCGTCTTCGGGCCTTCTTAGCGCATCCCTGTTGTCAGAAGTGGTTAACAAACACCTTTTTGGGAAATATTAGATTGAGAGAGATGAGTTGGGGTTTCCTTTCGATCCCCCCTTCTATCAAGATACTTTTGTCGGCTCTGCTCGTCCTTCCAATGTACATCTGGGTTCGATTCAAAGAAGAGCCGAAGAATGTGGACAAAGCGGAAGAGGAAGACGAGAAAGACGGTTTGGACGAAGAACAGCAGATGATGGCTCAGTCGGGAGACCAAGAGAGGACCAACTTGATTCTGCCTTCGGGACCAATTGGAGACACAATTGAAACCGTTTTCATTCACAAACCGACAGAAATGATGACGAAGAACATGGAAAGTCTGGCCAAACACTCGAAGCACTACTCAACAGTGATCAGACAACGGGAACTTCTGATCAAAAGACAACCTCCGCTCTGGACAATGATCTATCACATGTGGAACGCGCCGATCACAAAGTTCTGGACGTTCCAGATGTTCTATATCATCTTCCTCGGTAAGACTAAGAGAGAAGACTGTGATAATGACCTTTAGATGCTTTAGTTCTCTATTCGATCGCTCTTCTGATGCCGACGTGTGACCGAAAGGGAAGCGATAAATTGACCGAAAGAACGAATCTCTACTCTTTCTATTTGGATCTCGGAGTTTGCGTTTGGATCGGTAAGAGAGAGACAAAGAGAAGACAATCCCTTGACATTTGCCTCTTCAGCGCTCATTGTCCTCGAGTTCATCCGAAGAACAGTGATCTTGTACCGGAAGTACACTTCAGTTCCGGTGATCTTCAAGTGTCTTGAGATCGCTTTGATCGTTCTTCTGCTTGCGATCTACACTTTGGGAAGAGTTCTCGACAAACGACTCTTTAGCGCTTACGCTATGAAAGTCATGCTTTCGATCGGTCTTTTGTACTTCTATTACCGACTCTTTGCCGTCCATTTGCCGATCAGTCCCACTCTTGGGCCTCTTTTATACCGTTTAAAGTTGATGATAACAGTGGACTTTGTGAACTTCATGCGAATGGCTCTTCTGGTCATCTCTTCGTCGGGAATCATCATTCAGGCCATCACTTTCCCGGACACGTGGCCGACGTGGGAAGTCTTCCGCTATGGCTTCCATAAAGCGGTGATCACTCTCTTTCTGACGCCGACCGACGACTTGAAGGGTTAGTCTTATTATGAGTCTCTCATAAAGTGTTAAAAATATATTTTTTATTTTGGTTTTTATTACAAATAACTTAAAAGTATTTAAAAGTATTGATAAAACTTGTGATCACGTGATCACTCGTAACTATACACTGGACGCCAGTGAACAGTGAACCAGAGCGCGTGCTTCCCCTCATATTCCCGCTTCACCATTCGTCCATTTAAACCCTCGTCAACCAATTGGGACACTTTCACGAACACCTTGCCCACACGCTCATCCTTGCCCACTTGGTCGAAGTCCCAAAGCTCGAACTCCAGAACCGCGTCCAAAGACAACTTCATCTCGTGCTCGAACAGGAAGTTCCATTTCGGGAATAAAGTGTTTTTGTCCGCCGGCGTCCGACCGACTCTTCGCACGTGTCCATTGTCCACCACGTGCAACACGACGAAGACATCTGCACGCGCGAACTGGTTGAAGATGCCCGAGAAGGTTCTGTCCATTTGGGGAACGGAAGCGTTGTTCACTATGATAGAAGCCAAAATGGCGTCCAATCGGGGTTTCAATGTGGTTGTCGTCGTAGTTGTTGTGGTTTCTTGGATCAGAGCCTCGATCTTACTTTCGGAACCAATGCTATGATAAGAGTCTTCAATGAGATTAAAAGGTCCCATTTGTTCCTTCTTCTCGAGCAGAAGAACCACCAACAAGACAGTGGCCAGAATAGTGGCGCCAAGAAGAACGATCCAGTTCCTCCAATTGTCCAGTTTCACCCATTGCTTGGGCTGAGATTGACCACTGGTCACTATGGGAACCATTACTTGGGGTTCAAGAAGCCCTCCCTTTGTGAAGGAGGCGTCGAAAGAGTGGGCTTTGTGTTTCTCTTCCATCGCTTCGTTGTATTGAATCTCTTTCTTGAGCTAAAACAACAAGATTATCATCGTTATTATCATGGTGAATCTCTGTAGTAGTGGTCAAACCTCTCTTTGCTCTTTGCTTTTGACAAACATTTCGATCAATTGTTTTCGTTTTTCAGCCAATTATGCGAACAATCAGTCAATTAATGACTGTTTTCCTCCAAAAAGAGAGGAATTGACTCCAAATTAATGGGAAATCAAAACCAAAATCGAAAATATTGATTGAAATGATTTGATATTATGATCTGATTATTGACTGTAAAAGAGCACAAAATAGCGCATTAATAGTCAGTTTGCAGTCAATTGTAAACACTTTTGTCGTCTCTCTCTCTCTGAGTCTGAGCAGCCATTCCCTTGAACTGAGTGATGGAAAGCCGTTCCCTTTTGGAACTTCTGTTCACATTTCGTGGAAATAAACGCTGAGATTAGTTGTGAATGTCTTTCAATACCAGTTTTCTCACTCAATGACAAACTTTTCTCTGATTTCCGTTCTTTTTCTTTAATTTCTTTGTTTTTAATCTATATTTCAATTTTAACTGCAATTTCACCTCATTTTACATGATATTTACCTGATATTACCTAATATTCATCTGATTTTCCTCCATTTTTCATCTTGCACATACGATAAAAGACCTTGATAATAACAAGAGACACACCTTTTGAGTCACTTTTCGTCTAATATTTCCACAATTATATGATTTCTCACGCATTTTAGTCATTAAAGCAAACATTTATTCAAAACAAAAGTTATAAAAAAAACTAATTTTTCTGTTTTTATGCTTTGATTGAGAGCTGAAGTCATCTCTTCTTTGAAAACCATTTTCATTAAACTCTTCGGTAAACTTCAGTCCACGTGACCGTAAACCACAGCTTCCCCGACCCGTAGTCTCTTTCCACGCGCTTCCCGTTCATCCCACTGGCCATCAGTTCCCGAATACTGACCACTGACTGACCAATGAACTCGTGCTTCGAGTATTTATCATGGTCAATCAGTTCGAACTTTAGAATGGAATCAGTGGTTGAAGTCATGCCAAAAGCCACTTGATAGTTCCAAACGGGACTTAAGGTCTCTTTCTTTGGTTGGGTTTGGCCCACATAAATATCATCTAGATACACTTTGACGTAAGCGTCGCTTAAACTCAGAAACGAGTCTTTATTTGGAACCAAAGCCTCGTTCACCACAACTGAGACCAACAAATGCGATAAAACCTCTTCTTTCGCTGGTTCTTCTCTTATTGTCGTGGTTGTAGTACTTGTGGTCGGAGTCTCTCTTGTGGTAGTTGGAGGAAGACCAGAAGTGGAAGAAGTGGATGGAATGGTTGTTTCGCTCACAATCTCTTCATTGCTGACCAATGGCTCGCTTTCTATCACTTGAATGGTTGTGACGTCACTTTTGGTCAGTTGTCTGACTATAAGAAGAGCCGAAAGACATAAAACGAGAGACAAAGACACGAAAAGAAGTTTCTTGAGCCGCGAGTTTCGGCTCCAAGTTGGGCTCAATTGGACGGATCCACGGCTGAAGACGGCCTCGAAAGACCCGTTATCACTCTTTTGGTCGGTCTGTGAAAGAGAATGTTAACATTTCGAGGCATTTGAGGACTTTTTACCATTTGAGGCGAAGAACAGAACAAAACTGAAAAGTTCACTGAATTCCTATCAAAGCTTCGATTAAAGCAATGAATTGATTATTAAAGGGATTCTCAGCTCTTCTCACATATTAAACGCTTTTATTCGGTTTTATTGATTGAAATTAGAGTCACATTTTGATCTTTATCATTTGCTTATGTAAGCGAAGGTCATTTTATCCAAGATATTTGTGTTTTGCCGGAAATGCTCTAGCTAGAGTGTGGAGAGCTTGGTCTCTGTTTTGTTATTAATGATATCCTGTTGTTTGTATTGATAGCGATCGGAGGACTGACTCGAGTCGAGACATATGTTCGCAGAAATGACCGAAAAGTGAAAATAATTGAAAACGAATTCAATGAAAGGACTCTTTGAGAGAGAGTTTCGATGTTTTCTTAGTTTCGCTCAAATCTCTCGTTTCATCGCATTCCTAGAGATTTCCTTTCAAAGACAAAGCGCTCAGAGTATCATCAGTATCATGAAGTAGCTAGATCATTTCAGATCATTTCATTTCAAAAGATCGCTTATTATATCGTTTTACTATAAAATGCAAACAAATTCCTTTCAATAATATGATAATTACTGTTTTCATAAAATCACATTTCACTATATTAAATGATAACTATTGTCGATACTATCGCCCTCTAGCGAACCCGAGTTGCGAGATCAACTCCCGACGCGATCCCTACTGTTCCGCCTCTCCATTTAACACGTCGTCCCTCGAGTGCCCGAACACCGGTTTCTGGCCATATCTCTTCTCTCTCCAATACTTCATATTCCTCAAACTGGTCTTAATGACTCTTCTCTACGCTCTCTTCGCGGCCACGGCTTCGCGTCTTCAGACCGAAACCGACAGCATTTGGAAGTTCCAAAGATACATTCTTGTGGTCGACTTCGCTAATCGGCTTCCGCTTCCGGCGCCTTTGAACTTCTTCTGTTACGTGTATTTCCTCTTCCGGTGGATTTATAGAGCGATAACTTGTCGTTATTGTCGTCAAAGAGACCAAATCGTGAGTCAATTCCAAAAGTATCAAAAGTATCTAGCTAATACTGTTATCATGATAGGACGGGAAGAGCAACCTTCTTCTGCCCATCTCCGAAGACGGCGATCGCTATTCGGCCCGAATGTCCGAAGACGACTACAACTTCTGGCGCCATCTCGCGAGAGAGTTCTTCGGCAAACAGGAGCTCAAGGCCGAAGAGGAAGGGATCCCGAAGAAGGAATGGGAAGCCGTTCAGACCATCCAGGAGGAGATCGAACACGAGAAGAAGGTTCTTCGCCAAGTGAAGGTCAGTTCAGGTGTTTTTGAGGACACGTGACTAACACGTGGTGTTTAAAGGGCAAAGTGAACGAATTGGAGCGATTGGTCACTCAGTCACATGTTTACCTCGAGGCGATCAAACACGTGGCTTCGAAGCACTACGGGATGGACACAAGTCACGTGCCCAAGAGTCTGGTTCACTTCCTGGCGCGTCATTCGCCTTATTTGGGAACGCGCGTGCAACGTGTTCCCGTGCCCGACAAGTACGTGGCCTGGGAAGTGATGTGGATCGACTACGACCCCGTGGCCTATTCCCGGCCCAAGATGGACTTCCCGATGAGCGTTCAGTCAGAAGTGGACGAAGACATTCTTCTTCTTCAGGAACTTCAATGCGAAGAAGTTCTGAAGAAACTTCCGGTTCTTCAGTGGAATATGAGAAGCGTTTCTCCGGCGGGAGTGACCATCGATAGACAATCGTGGATCAGGTCTGAAGATGACCAGAACCTCGTCTACAAACTGGACAATGGAATTCCTTTGAATCCAATTGGAAGAACGGGTTTGAGAGGAAAGGGAGCGCTTCCTCGTTGGGGTCCCAATCACTACGTGGCGCTCATCATCACTCGGTCAGCATTGTATTAACATGGCACTTCTTAGTTCTTGGTTTCTCCCGACAGATGGCAATCTTTGAAGTCTTGGTTTTCGGGAACCAAAGTCTTGGAGTTCGTTGTGGAGCGCGCGGACCGAAGAGATCAGCTCTCTTTGCCCATTGTGAGTCTTATAGTGAATGTATCTTGGTGATAATCCCTTTGTTCTAGCGTTTCATTGGTGGCGAAAATCTTTACCAAGAATTACAAAATCTCTTCAAAACCTCTTCTGATTGGCTCTCATCTCAAGACATGACGTCATTCTTCAAGAGCGCAGTCGCACAGCCCTCAGACGAGACCACGCCCTCTGTGAAGGTGGAGAGGGCTGTTTGCGGTTACCATGACGACCCTCTGAACACCGACAACGCGTGGAAAGAGCTGGAGTTGTGGCACGTGCACTACAGCGGACCGGAAGTGCTTCACGAGAGCATGAAAAGCAGCATGATACATTGGCGGATCGTTACCGAAGATGTCTTCACGAAACTGCCGTCGAGTCAGGCCGTTCTGATGCAGGAACTGACCGACAGATTGAAGCCAACCATTCTTTAAAAGAAGAAGTGACCAGTGGTCAGAAGAAACACTATTTATTCTCATTTATTAAGTTTTCGAGATTTTACTTAATTTTCAACTTCTGTTCAATCATTGCCTGAAATAAAACGCGTTTTCATTACAATTTCCCATTGTGGGAGTTTAGTGGGAGTTTCCCATTGTGGAAGACTCTTGACTCTAATAAATGGACTTAAAAGTCGAGTAAAAATACGAAAGCGATTGAAACTTTGTTTTTAGAGTCAAATAATGTTTTATTAAATTGTTTTTTGACTGAAAATCAAATAAAAATCTGTTTTCAATTAAAATCTTTGACTTAAATGACAGAACACGTGCTCACACGTGGTCGCGATGAGAAACACGCGCGGAGTCGGCGCTCAGGTCGAAGTGAAGCCACGCGAGAACCGAAAGCACTATGATACATATGAGCACGTGGTCGGGGAAGAGGATCGGGAGGAAGAGATTGGTCAACAAAGAAGTGGTCAGAATGAGAGCGAAAGAAGCGCTTAAGAGATGGTTATTGAGGAATGAAGTGAAGATACCGAAGATAAGAACCACTGAATGGATGAGATGCGCTAAAATGGTCTTTTGGACCTCAAATCCTATGATAATGATAGTTAGAAATGATCTAGTTAAAGTGTTTTGGTTTACTTTGATCGAGAAATCGGTCCAAAAGCGGATCAAAAGCTCCAAAACTGGAGTTCTTCTCATTTAAGTAGAGATCGATTCTTGTATTTAAAGACCAAAAGAACCGGAAGTCGTGAAAGAGAAGGAAGAAGAGGAGCGCGAGACCGGAAGTGAGAGCCGCGACCAGAAGGAAGCGCGAGAGCAAGAGATCTGTTTTGTTCGCCATTTTTGAGATAAAAGTTATCGAAAAGTAAACAAATTTAAAGAGAAATCACGTGTTTTTCAACTTTATTGACAATAACAACCTAGAATTGGAATCACCAAGATACTTTTGATACTTTTGATACTTTTGTCACTTCTTGGTGATTCTTGTCTTAAAGGGCGCTTCAATTCTCTGGTTAACCGTTAGAATCGCTTCTCGAGCTCCCGACCATTCATTCGGTCCTAAAACAACAAGATATTCACCAAGATACTTTTGATACTTTTGCTCACCCGTCAATCTGTACTGGTAAGGCACGAGAGGCCCGAAGAAGAGCTTTGACCACAACTTCGGGTCGAAGAAGAAGTATTTAACTAGATTGGGTTTGCACTTCACTTCTCGCGCATAACTGTCCATCATGGGCACCCAATACACCTCGAGGGCGTGTTTCTCCCAATTCGGGAAATGCCTTCGAACCCATTTCCGTCTTTTGAGAACCCATTTACGCATTTCCGGTTCGGACGGAAGTTGTCTTTTGCCGCGCATGAGCAGAGCGAACCATCGCGATTGGAGTTCAGCCAATGGGAGAACGGCTCCAATGGGAAGAACCAATCCGATGAAAGCGAGGGAGGGGCGAGGGAGTGAAGGGGGGAACATTAGTTTATATAGATCAAAGTCCTTTTTGGTCACGTGGACTCCGCTCTTCTCCAGGAAAGGGTAATTGAGTTGATATCCGGTGCAAAGAATGACGAAATCGACTTCCGTTTCCGCTTTCTCGCCCTCGAAGACGACTCCATTTCCGGTGAAGGTCTCGACATCCGGTTTGATTTGAATGGAACCGGAAATGACTTTTTTGGGCAAATCGTCGTTCACGAAGATGTGTTGACTGAAGATCCGGTGCTTTGGTTTCAAACCATACAACTTGTGGTCGAACCGCGTGTTTAAATACCATTCGGCCACGTGGCAGCTCAAAGGGAAGGGCGTCAACCGGAAGAGCAAGTTCCAGCTTCTGCGCAGAAGCATCGCGTCGAAAGGGCGCCCTCTGTGGCCCACTCTATGCGAAACCCAACTTCCAGAACGCGTCGACAAATAGACCTGAAGCACGTGTTACTATTACGGGAGTCAAACGCAAAGCACGTGTTACCTGTTTGGCCACGTGACTCGCTTCGACTGCGATATCGCCTGAAAGAGAAGACATGTGAAGTCACGTGGTTTGAGCGGAAGTGGAATACCGGCTGAGTTTCCGATTCCGACCACCAGAACGCGTTTTCCTCTCATCTCTTCTTCTCCTTTGTAATCGTGGGAATGCAATAACTTCCCATTGTACCCCAAACTCTGACCTATTAAACATATACCTTATTCGTGGGTTTGATGACGTTTCAGTCACGTGTATATGTCTTATTCGACATCGAATAAGATCATAGCAACCGCTATGTTCGCTAGATGGCCTGACTTACAAACCTTTTCATACTTACGCAACTTATTAACTGTAATTTTAAAAAGTTTTTGAATTTAATAAAACGTGTTTTTATTACTATTTCTTCTGAAATGGACGAAGAGTTTGATCACCGATTTTCTGAAGTGGTCTCGATATCTGATGGAGAGGAAGAGATGGAACCCGATGTCCGATTGACCGACGAGGAAGAGAGTGTGGTAATGGAAGTGACTGTAACTGACGAGTGTTTGTCCATCGATACAGTCGCCGAAGACATGCCGTCGACCTCTCGTATCACTACTACTATAGTTAAAGCGGAAGAGCCGAGTCTGGCCAATCCGAAAAAGAGGTTTAGGTATGTAGACCGTATGTAGATGCGGTGTACTAGATTCTTTGATAATCTATGGTTTAAAGGAAGAGCACAACGTCTACCGTTTGTCCTCACCTTTTAACTTGTTTGGTCAATTAAACTAAAACTCCCGATTTTCAGATACGGCGCGGGTGAGAAGAGGGACGCGGCTTTGTTTATGATTAACAATAAAGTTAGTCCGCTTATGATGTCCCGAAAGAGCAAATACAGTATTTACAACTTAACGAAATGGCTCTATGAAGAGAAGAATAACAAGACATACACAAAACTATGTGCTCAGAAGCCATATAAAGGATTCAATTGTCGGGAAATCAAAACCTATCGCCAGAAAGTCGTTGCCCGCTTTCCTCGAGTTGATGAAGACGTAAAAAGAAAGTTTGACGAGAAGCGGAGGAATAAAATACATGTTGGAGAGCCGGATCTCAAAATCTGGGCAATGGCCTCCTACCAAACACATTACCCGGATATTCAATCACGTCGAGATCACCCCTTCAAAGCATCCGACGGGTGGGTAAATGGCTTCAAAAAGAGGAACAAAATTGTCAGCAGAGTAGTGACGAGTGTCGGACAAAAGGTGAGGACAAACGGTAGACGTTGTGCTCAACCTTTTAATCCTTATATCAGATCCCCGAAGACGCCGCTCTCATTGGACAAGAATTCTTCGGAAGAATCGATGATTTGAGACTTAAATTCGCTGAACAAGAACAGGAATTCATTGTTTACAACATGGATGAAGTTCCATTCTATTTCGATCTCCCTTCGGGCACAACTTTGGATGTGAGGGGAACCGAAACCGTGTCGATTCGCACAACAGGACATGAGAGAAGTCGATTTACTGTTGTGTTGGCCGCCGATAATATGGGGCGGAAATTGAAGCCCGCATTTATCTTTGGCCCAAGAAAAACAATGTTCAAAAACATCAAAGAATTCCCTAAAGGTGTTTTCATCATGGTCAATGAACGATCAGCCACAATTAATAGCGCTCTGATGCTTGAGTGGGCCAAAGGAGTCTATGCTAAACGAATGGGAGGAATGTTCCTTAATAGAAGACCCGCTGATATCGGCTTTGACTTCAACCGCAGTATTCTCGTGTTGGACGGCTTTTCAGCGCACAAAAACGAAGATTTCCGAGAGTTAATGAAGAAGAAGTACGACACGTCACTTGAGTTGGTTCCTGGGGGAATGACCCCGCTCCTACAACCAGCTGACATCAGTTGGAACCAACCAGTTAAGGCCTATTATCGTGAAGCCTATCGTAAATGGATTGCGAATGAGATCGAAGAACAGCTCAAGCTTAAACAGTTTGACGAGATTGATATTTCGAGTCTTAAAAAGCCCTCGCCCATTCTGGTAACCAACTGGGTGTTAGAAGGTTGGAAACAA
>JAQGAJ010000156.1:0-19914 GCA_034689365.1 Liebstadia similis | reverse complement strand
CCGATCTGGTCGACTTTACTTTCGCTTTATTAAACACGTATTTATAATATTTTTATTTTGTTTATTTTAATATAAAATTCTTATTTATCGTTCGCTTCTCTTCTTTCGGTTTTAATTAATTGGATAAAAAGTAAAATAATTAAAGCTTAGAAATAATTATTATCGCTAGAAATACAGCGATTCTTCTTTTGTTTTTAGTGTTGTTCGGACTTTGAATTAACTCGGATTCAATTTAAAGGTGTATAACCCATGTTATAACCCATCTCTCAGTCAAAGACTGAAAATTAATTCAGAATTTAGTGAAAAGTTATTCCAAAATAAGTACCGATTCGTAGGCTTTGCCCCAAACGATATCAAAGAATATTCTTGTTATTTGTTCACCAATTTGAATATAAAATAAAGAATAACCTTTAGATTTATTATCAATTGTGATCTGAAGTAATCTTTTTGTTTTTAGTCAGAATTTTAAAACAGATTTTTTGTGCGAAGTAATTGCGATCCAACACGAAAATGAAATTAACTTTTTGTATGAAAACAAACAAAAATCTATTGGAAATACGTCTGAAGTTTAGAAATATTTTGAACGCTTTTTGGGTAAAAATGTTAAAATACTTAAACATAAAAATGAATTTTTATGATCGCTTCGAAAGTCGGGTTTCGCTTAAGTGATGCCATTTTCGTCAGACGTTATGATCTGACGAATTGTCTTCAGGTTCTGGTCGTCGAGTAGTGCTATGTTTGCCATCTCTTCTCTGCTCTTCTGTTCTCCACCTCAATAGCAAACAAAACAATCGACTGTTTGTACTCGAGTTGTGACCAATTGTGACCCAACCGTACTCTTCGGGCTGAGAGGCCACTGAAGGCCAGACCCCAACCACTGGGCCTGAAATCCAAACAAATATTATTAAACGTTTAACGAATTGCTTAACGAATAAAATGTTCATTTCATTAAACATTGAGTTATTTTTTCGCGTCAATTGATTGCAAAAGACGACCAAAAATAAAGGCCAATCGCTTTGAGGCTATAAATTCCTGGTTATAATATTGGATATACTCTACCGTCAAATCCTATTATCGTTTACATTAGACTAATCTTCACATAAGTTATTAGAGAAGCAAAGAATTTGTTTGATAGTCCAATAAAATTTATTTTCTCTCATTTCAGAGCTAAGTCTCAATTGGGAACAGAGGATCGCCGCCTGAGCCGATCGGACGAGTGATGATCACAAACCCGTCGGTGAGTGACCGTAAAAATTCTTTCGAGCATTTTATTTGGCGTTCAATAAGATTGGTATATATGCGACAAAATGCTTGTGTAAACACATATCAATTGATTGCAGTTTTGCGCAAAAACTCACAAAATTTTTCTTTTTATACTAACTTTCGTAAGACTTCTCTTAAGGATTACTATTAGAATGTCTGAGGTTTTCATTTATATGCAATCCATTCGTTTTATACTCAAAAGGCCTTTATTTTACTTGTTTTTCAATCTTTTCGTTTTATATTTTATATTTGATTTTATTTAACGTTTACTTTCATTACGAAAGCAAATATAAAAAGACTTTTTAAAAGAAATGCTTTAAATAATAATAATGTCTTTGGTCTTCACTTCACTGACACTCAAACCACTTGAGAAGGATTTGGAGCTCTTTTGCCCCTCTTTTGCATTCAATGACTCAAATCAGAAGTAATTTTCATTAATTTTTTCTTCTTTTCGGCTCTAATTTTCATCATTGAGTCAATCCTTAAGGGATTCTGAATTCATTTTGGATTTCTTGAGAGGAAATGAGAGAAAAGGTCGGAATCAGAGCCTAATTCGACGCTTATCTCAGAAAAAAGTTCTTAAATTCAAATGAAGCCAAAAGTCTTACAAATTATTCATTTAATTACTTTTAATGAGCTATACTTTCACATCGATTTGAATAAAGTCTGTCTCAACTGATTGGGAGCTGAAAATCGCAATGACTTAGCCATTACTATAGGTATTGGTTTCAGACTTTTTTATGATTATAGTTTTGACCGAAAATTTATGTTAATGTCAGTTGAAATCCATTGAATATTCAATAGATGACCAAATCCTCAGTACTTTTACTACTTTTCTCGGCCTTAGTTTATAGACTTTTTATGGATACACGCGAGAGAAAGGGAGAGAGAGAAGAAGGGATGGCGAGAGAAGGATAGGGAAGGGTAGAGACCAGATGAAAGGGTAGATGTAATGGTTTAAAATATTGAGAATGTCAAATTGATGTCAAATTTTATTATAATAATCATAATTTATATCAGTGTTTGTGCAAATGCTTTGCAATGCATTGCAATATAAGTCATGTCATTTTGGTGTCCGTTCGGTCGGTATATTTGGAAATCCAAACGAAGAGAAGACTTAATAATAATTTTGTTATTATTTTTATTCTTTTGTTGGTTTGTGTGACACAACAGATATCACAGGATGTGAACTAAACTAACTCTCTCTATATGTATATAAACTTGTTATTTATTTTTCTCTTCCATTCCTTATTCTCTAGACATTTGTGAACTGAAAATAATTTCTTCTCTTTTTCTCGTTCACTGTTTATAAGAATGTCTGTCCTTTCCGTCCATTTGTATGAATAGAAGGATTGCTCTTATCTTATGTCATACGAGAGATACCAATAAAGCGATAGTAAATAAAACTTTCGTTGAATTTATTTTTCTTCT
This sequence comes from Liebstadia similis, assembly GCA_034689365.1. Classification (NCBI taxonomy): domain Eukaryota; kingdom Metazoa; phylum Arthropoda; class Arachnida; order Sarcoptiformes; family Liebstadiidae; genus Liebstadia; species Liebstadia similis. The sequence goes on along the minus strand of JAQGAJ010000156.1, from coordinate 17,220 downwards.
TCACTGAATATTTTTGTCATTTTATCGCCAAAATTGTAAAACTTTTGCCTTTTCTGAGCCGAAGAAGTCATTTAGATGTCATCGGCGAACAGCACGTGTCTGACGGACCGACGAGAGGACCGACTTCTGAGTCCTGAGTCGCGCTAATAATTATCACGTTATCTGAAAATCAGTTCAGAATTGATATTTTAATGTCGCGGCGAAAAGAAATGTGCAAAATATGCGATACATTTATTGGATGTCTTAATCTTTATGACTCTCGACTTTCGGTCTTTCGATTTTGACAAACTCACAGCTCTTCTCAATCGGTTTTATCATATTATTTAGCTTTGGGTTAATTTTTTTATAACCATAACAATAATTAAGTTTAGTTTTGAGGCTTTGAAATGAGCCCGTATTGGCTTCTAATGGCAAAATTATCAATAATTGTAATTTACCATAATATACAATTTATACCATGATTGGAAACGATGGGAAATTATGGCAAATACCAGATGCCAAAAGCAATTACAACCTATTTCGAGATCAAATTTATTCATAATTTAATTAACGGAAAAAATATTAATAAATGTTATTTAATTTCTAGTCCAAAGTTGTCGTGACTTTTGGATTTGTTGGTTTGATCGCTTGGTCATGATTGGTGATGATCTGATCATTAATTCTATCATGCTCAAATACTCAAATACTCAAATACTCAAATCTACATTTCACTCGTTCTCATTTAACAAATTGGAACGAATTTTATGCTCGAAATTAATATTTAATTGAATCCATATTTAGTCCGAAAAAAGACAATTACTTAATAACTATGTCATGAAAATCGATAACTCTTATGAAGAAGATTTGTGTTAATCCCCGAACCGATCGATGTAATTGTTTGGCCGCAACAGACCCTAAGACCCGGTTTTGGGTCTAATATTTTATCTTATTTTCCGATTCAGATCTTCGACTGAATATTGAGTTTAAGGCGAAGAACAGGAAAAGACATAAACAAATGGTTGTGTTTCGAGACATCAGATGAACTAAAAGTGGAAACAAAATTAAAATAAATTCTCGGATTGAATACAGAAAAACAATAACCCATTTGAGGCCAGATTTTCAAAAATGATTTCTTATATTAATTTTAAATATTATTTAGTGAAGTGTTAAACAGATATTAAATTTTTTATCAAAATTGCAAAATATGGCAAAAAATAAACGTTTAATTTGAGTGAATGTCTAGTTTTGGAACCGAATTCAACGAAATATCTCGTGATTTGAAATCACGCATAAAATACTTTATGAGATAAGAAGAAGAATACAATCAAAAGTCTCTGAATATAGAAATGGCAAACATATTAAACAATATGACCTTTTTTCAAATGAGAGCTCCGATAGTGAGCACACCATATGGTGATTGTCCTACAATTCACTTCTCTCTCTATCGACTCCTTCTCTGTTCAACCGAAAGAATTTATATGTTCTGACATTTGATTTCTTTTCGCGAGTAATAATAATAATAATCTTATCTTTTGTTTTACAATCGAAACCATTTTTCGTTCACAAAAATATCAAGTTTTGGATCGAAAAAGAGGTCGAATTTTGGAATTGCTTTGAGATGATGATGATAATGGACTTTGGAGTTTGTCAATTCTCATCATAGGCTCATTTGTCCATTGGTTAGTCCACGAATTGATGGATTTCCCACTGGACTCTTGTGTGGACAGTAGACAGGGGTTAGACTGTAGTGGGATTTGAGAATCAGAGCTGAGATATATTGCAAATGAGAGAGTGATGTAGTGATGCAGTGATGCACTGATTCTTCCAACTCTTCCTACTCTTCCTATTCTTACTTATCATACGCTTCCTCTCTCTTCCTCTCTCTTCCTTACTCTTCCTCAGCCTTTCCTACGAATCACTGATTTATGCATTCAATTGATTTTTATTATTTCTCGGGCTTTCACTCCTATGTATACATAAATAGTTATATATTTTTGCTGAGACTTACATATAAGAGTCGATATAACAATCGGTTTTTATTATTTTGCTTATCATTCGCTCTTTTCATCGCCTCTTCTCTTATATTTGCTGTTATTGTTAGAGAATCTCATTCTTCGGGAACTTCTTTTGCACTCTTCATGTCTTCCGTCCAGTCCTTGAATGAAGAGAACAGAGGTTTTTATGTAAATTAAATTTGAACCGAAGGCAAAAAGTTTTGTTTGTGATGAAAATTTGGGCCAAAAATATTGGAAATCTTGAATTTTGAATGCAATTTCACGGAACAGTTGCCGACATTGTATTGACCGGTCTTTGAAGTCGAGAAATTGATTAATTGATTTCGTTCGGAGTTTGAATACCTGTTCCTACAAATCGAGTTATTTCTCAATTTTATTGTTCGCTTCAATGAAGTCTTTTTTTACGAACACTTCAATATCTAATACCAATCGCTGACAAAATAGAGGTATAGCTCAGTGTTTAGGGCTATTGACGGGACGGGTCGGTCACGAATCAGGAAGAATAGGTTCAGAGACGGCTCAAGACTAGCGATTCTGATATCAGAAGAGCGTAAAAAATAAGTATAAAATTTGTTATTTTTCGTCTCAAATGAGTTCATTTTATTATTTTAGATTCGATCCGATTATTAGAAAAGTATAGGAATTGTTGGCAACGAATCCGTTCAATGAATATATGCTATAATAAGAAAAACATATTTTATTAGAAAATATCGGTTTTGAATATAAAACGAGTTCTTATATCATGAGAGAAATATTTGTTTCGAATTATCGTTTCAATCAAGGAATCCAAAGCCGTTACCAAAAGATATCCAATCGTCTGGAGATATGAAAACCTTCTCAAAGGTCTCATTGTTTCTCAAATCAATTTAATTTATTGCTATTTTAAAGCAATTAATCTCAGACTCGAATCTTAGATATGAATTTGAGTTTTAAAAATAATAAATTCAATAAAAGTTTGCTTTATTTTTCACTTTTATCACTGTTTTAGTTCACTCTAATCGAGGTATTATTGTTTTGAAATGTTTCAGTTCATGACTTGTCAATAGAGAACAACGATTAACATGTTTTCTGATTTAATTCAGTCGACGACCAGAGGCTCAGAGGCTGTCTGAGCATTAAGACCGAGATAACTGATCTAATGGTCGATCCCATGATGGTCTACATCGGCGGTGAAGACGTGTTCGAGCAATTGCGGGCTTTTAATTCACAATAATTGTCTAATTGAGAGAAATTGATGGCAAAAATGGCACAAAATTCACGGATTTATGTTATTTTTAGTTCAAACATAAAACTTGTTTGAAGTCATTAAACATTTATTTGATTCTAGTTTTGAACGAAACGAACAAATTCTGAATTTTAACTAAACATTGAATTTAATTCTTGGTATAAAACCTGGAAATCATTTGAAATCACGTAATCCATTGGATATAAGACTCGAACCGAAAGCATTTTATTAGTATAATTAGCATTATATTAGTCAACATAAGTATGATTTACCATGAGATCAATCAGAACCCATGATGGAAGTGATGGAACCGATCAAATAATGATCATTGATCAGTTCCCACACCAAATAAATGATCCATTTCTTCGATCAGATAAGCAATCACTTGATATTAGTTCAAACCTCTTCTCATTCCTCCACTTCTGGAGATCTGAAGTTTGCCACTCATTCTGGCAAACGATTGATTGTCTTATTAGACAATAAATAAGTCTATTATTTCTTACGTTTTGCAGAATTTTTATTTATTTTCTACGATTCGATGTCTCATATCAGACAATAACTGAAGAACTCTAGAAAATAAAGAAAATAAATCATCACTTGTTTAGAGAGATTGTGATCGAAGAGAAAAGTCATTGTATTTAATGATAGGAATCAATAATATTAATGATAGACTTGTTTTTCAGTCAATGAAACATATTTATCGTACAAACACTGAGAAGAAAAATGTTTTAAAATTTATTTATTGTAATCCCAATTGAATTGCAAATTAATGCCAATATATTAGATACGAATGGAAACACATTTTTAAACTTTATTATTGTTATTATTTAATCCAAATAATAATAATATGTGTAATAAATATCGAGTCAAATGAATTATTTCAGTGTATTTTAAGTGAGAAAACACTTTAAACACATTATTCAAACAATTCTTGGCTGGAATTCAGTGCCAGGAATGGGGATCGAGTGCCAGGAGTGTCATCACTGGGCTCACCACTGGCTCTGGTGTGAAATAACTGACTCTAGAGCTCGATCGACAACTTGGAAGCCGAGAGCAGATCAATCTTCGGTCAGCCGAAGAGCTAAGAAGTGTAGATCTGAAACATTCCGATTAAAATTTATGGCAGACCTCATAAGACCTCAAAAGCTGGGAATCGGAATAAATTTATTCTTGGATTCAATTCGATCACTATTTTATCGCAGTCTTCACTCATTCTCTGTTTGCAAATAATTTGTATCGAAAATTATCATTCATTTCGATAGAGATTGTGATCTTAGAAAAGAGAATAATCTGAGAAACGCTTAGATCTGCTGAGATCTGACACTAAAACTCAATTCCCTTTATTTCCCATTAATTTACTGCTATTTATATGGAAAATAGTGAACGAAAGAGTCGTCTCTTGGACTTAGTTCTGTTCGCCTGGTGTTAGTTCTTAACACAATTAGCCAAACAAATTGACTTTTGGCTCATTCCCGATACCAGAAGAATGTTATCAAAAGATATAAACTCTTGAAACTAATGCCTCAATAAGTCAGACGTTTTATAATCAATGGATCGGCAAAAGAGACCGAAATCGTATTGAAGGCCAAAATTGGGTCCAAATATTCAGACAAATGATAATTAATCAAAAGGTTATGTCAGAAATGGTTATAATATTCCGTTATATTTGATCGCATTTTGAGATAATTTACGCGTCGTATGGAAAACAGTAATAAAATCAGTGATTAATCGCTAGAATAATGTGTTTTCGCACATAAACCTGGAATTTTCGGATCAAATTCTATGGCATTAACTCGTTATTCAGATTATAATCAATAAATCCAAACCAATGTTCGCATGGATTCAATGTCTGTTTTATGGCGGCGTCAGTCGAGGGCTTCCAAAGAAGTTTTACCGAAGTTTACGAAAGAAGTTATCGAAGTTTATGTGCTTTCAGTCTTTCAGTCAATTCACTTATTATTTTTTCGCATGTTTTCACTGAAATTCAATATTTTATGAGAATAGAGGACAACATCTCTTGGTTTGGATTCCTATTTCAGTCCAATAACTGAGTGTCAGATAAGATAAATAAATCCTTAAAATATAATATTTCTAGTGATGGCCAAGAAAGTAGTCTTTGGGTCTCTCCCTCTCTCCCCAATGTCTCCTTTCCTTTCCTTCTCTCGAACCCCAATATTATTCAAAATTTATTCAATAGTTTTCGTGATTTTCGAAGTCATTAGTGATGAGAATCGTAAACAAAATTCATTTATATTTTGATTCTCTTTGTGTTCGCAAAAGTCTCGAGTCTTAAATCCGAAAACCATTTTCATCTCATTAAACGATTTTCATTTTAGACTGAATTTACTTTTAATATTAGTATAATTTTCTAATTTTACTCATTCTTTTCGTTTCAATTAGTTTTTGTTTTCATTTTTGAGCAATTAATTCAAACAAATCAGACGTCAAAACGAAAAAAAAAAATTAATTAAAATCATTTACTCAGGAATTGAATTCAAGTCTTAGACAATAGAATTGACTTTTACTTTGAATAAAATGATAATTTGCGGCCAAAATAGTAGTCAAATGTTTTTTGCTTTGTAATCACTCGTCATTTGATATTTTCATAGTTTTTGTTGTGATTTAAATGAATTCCGTTTTTAAAAAATGAATAAAAATGGTTATTTCCAGAGAGTTAATTGTGATAAAGCACCTAGCTTAGTTTTATTACTTACTACTCCAGTACAAAGGCCTTCGAGACTCTCATTGTCTATTAAAATAAATGATAATTTTAAACATTTAATTATTTAATGCAAATTAGAGACCGAAATGAAACGAAAAGAAAAGCAATTTGTAATCAAATTCAATGAATGAAATGAATTATAAGACTAATTAACGTTTGCTTTATATTAACCATTCATTCGGTACGAGTGATGACCACAAAAAAGTGGTGGATATGTATAATAGAAGATAGTGTCGGCTCAGACAACGAGATTTGCGATAAAACACATCACCCGAACCGACAAACTCTCGGACAGCCATAAAACAAATGTCTTGTGCTCTGCAATAACCGATTGAAAGCATTGCAAACCATTGCAAACCCATTGTGTGTCTCATCAATAATGCCTTGTCTTAGAAGTGATGAAATAGTATTAACATTTTGTGTGTTTTCTAATGTCTATACTTAAACACAATTGTCTTTGGAAGCAATCGTTGTATTGTTTTTATATCAGAGAACAGGTGACGAAAATTCTTGAGCTCTGTGTCGCTCAGCACTAATGCAAACCCGACTGGCATTCCTTCGATGGTTCGTTCCTTCAATCGAGTAATTCCTCTTCTCATTAATCCGCGACACTTAAGTGCTAACAAATATTTTATTTTGTCTTTCCTTTTCTTCACTGTTCGACACTTTTTTCTCAATTTTCTTTCTATCCTTTCATTTCATTCATTTATTTGACTCAATCCGCAAATCCCTATCCTTTCATAAGATTCTCACCTGATTTCGGGTTAGTGTTACCAAATACCCTTGATTTCCACGCATTTTCCTTGATTTTGCCAAGTTCCACAAAAAATTATCAAGCAAAAATGCATTAAAAACTGTTTTCCCTTGTTTTGGAAGTCTTAAAAAGCATTACAAGAATAGGATGTTCTTGATTCTCAATCAAAATGTACTTGTTTGTATTTGTTTGTCGCAACACCTTTTGGTCACTCTATTTCTGGTTCAGTTCTCTTTTGACGAGCGATTACACCTTTATGTTTGTCGAGTGAAGTCATATCTGTGCCAAACAACTAAATCGAGATCATTCACAACCGGATGTGGTCTCTGAACATAAAAAAGTAACAATTATTGAGTGAAATATATTCTAAAATCCAAACTTTCATTTAATTTTATGTCTTTCAAGTAATTATAGTCCTCACAGAAAGTGAAAACATTAAAGAATTCATTAATTGAAATACAAAAACAAAACTATCGTTAAGTTTAATAACGAGAACACCGACGAAGACATTAAATAAATACCCGAAACGATGTTTTAATCCCTTTAAGAGTGCAATCGTTTATTAAATGTTTTCCTTCAGATTCTATTGAATATAAAGTAATAAATAGTTAGAAGGGATGCGAAAAATTGTTATTACATAAGAATAAGGTTTTTCGCGATTAAGTCTAATGTCTGGCATATAATAGCAATGTTTGACTGCACCTCAAGACCCGAGCGAAGGCACCCATAAGTCTAATTGCAGTGAATCCTCTCCGCGAGGTTGAGATCGAGGCCAAGAATCATAATTCCAATCGGTTTGAGAAATATTTATATAATTTAATCCTTTGGTAAATAAACAGCGAATAAACTGATTAATGAGAAGCGACTAATTCTGATTGATATCGGCTCTGGTCTGGTCTCAGATGCTGTTCAGATGCTGTTCTCCGATTGGCTCTAATCTGGCGCTAATGGCTATTAACCCAAACGAGGAATTACTCTGCGCTCGGGTTTTGTAGTTTGCATTGAAATAAATGTATTAAGGCTTTTATGAACAAAACGTTTGCCTCAGAACTAGAAATAATGATAATTACATTTGGTCTCTGAGTCTATGTTTCGCTTTTGGCCCCAAAATTACAGAAAACGATCGGTGTATCTGATATCCGATGTGTGTCTCTCTTCAGACTATAAGTGCTGTTATGTTTGTGTCGATCGCTATAATAATTATATGATTGATATTCATTACATTATAACAACTCCTATAAGAATATTATAATTCCTTTTCATTCGTTTCTTTGGGTGAAAAATAATGTTTAGCTATATTATTATCATTTAGTAAATTATTGGGTGCTCTCTCTCCCCGTTCCGATGCACAGGCAGTCAGAGCCCAGCGCTCCGCCAGCTTTCCCTCTCCTGGAGATAGTATTCGCCATTAAATGGGATCCAAAACCAAAAGCGAAATAATTCATTTCAAAGTCGTTATAGTCTCCCAGAGCTGTGTCCCTCTCCCTATCCCTCTCCGGCTCAGTCTCATCACACTTTGCTCTCCCTCTCCCGTCCCTCTTATGCATTTTAAAAGAACAGAATGACTGAGTAGACTGAGCTATAGGCCCACACCAGAGACCGGTGAGGGTCTTGGGTGAGAAGACCTCCCATCGCGAGTGTTGGTCCGCCAGTGCCTTAATGCAGGTCTTCAATGGCTTGTGGCCACCGCTCACTCCATTCACTCTCCTTCTCGTTTTGCTTCAGACGTGAAGACGTTTACCATTAAAACTGGTAATTCTGTATATCCTTCTCCCAAACCTCCCCCTAAGTATTGGCATTGGTTTTGGCGATGGATTTCGTTTACAAGCAGTCAGTGCTCACAAAATCCTAATCATTGACTTCTAGTTAACGGCTTTGAATTATTAGAGATAGCCTGAGATGGCCTGAAATGCCAGAGCGCTCACAACACTCCGACTCCAAGTCTGGTTCCCAATCAATGATCGAAGTAGTGGTTAGTTTGGGTATCGCTCTCTGCGGGAACGCATCGGTGTCTCTGTCAGTCAGTCCTCAAACTTAAATGTTTTTCAATGAATTTTCAGTAAAGTTCTCAAAACAGAAGTTGTTTTGGTGTCTGTCCTCTCCTTCGCTGGTCTTCTAGTCGTTTGTAAAACCATTTCGTATATCAGTTATCCTTTTGTCTGAGAAAAAGATAAACCAATGAATTAGTTGTGAAGTGATGACCAAAATGTGTGAAAATATTTTTATAGTAATTGAGAAAAGAATTTTTCGGTGATCTTCTCCTTCTCTAAGTCATTGTCTGCAGTCCTGTCTTCATATGTCTTAATGATAGCTCGAACTCGGGCTCAGACTCGGACTCAGACCGAGTAATACAATGTTTTGATGTGAACCACAACACGAATAAAACAGTTTTGTTGTTATCATTAGTGTTAATGACTTTTCGAAATGTGTTTTTTCAGATATTGTCTGAACACTGACTGAAGAGAAGAGTTATCTCAACGAAGAAGAAAAGTTTGATTCGTTTGCGAGAAGTCTCGGTCTTTCGGTTCATGTGTTTCGACTAAAATATGCCTTCAATTGAATGTAAGCACAAAAATCTATTTCCAATCGATTTCATATTAATCATAGGATTAGTCACACTTTGAAGGAATGCCATTGAATTGCAATTAATTGTTAAGTTTTGTCATTAATTTGACGCTTAAGTGCGAAACGCGATAAAAATTCTTGAGATCAGGCGTTGGACACAATTGTAGAGACCATGCGAATTGTCGTCCGTATGTAAAACACACAAAGAATAATAAAATTAATTCCATTTTACACGAAAAAAATCATAAAAATAATTTCTGGATCTCATCCACACTTTTATGACAATCCGTACCCTATCGTAAGCAATAGTAAGCAATTTTGAGGACTTCTAATGTTTTTAATTTTATTATTCAACTATTTTGAGCCACAAATTGAAAAGCCTTTCACAATAAAAATTAATTTAACGATTTCTGTGCGGAGAAAAGGAAGACTTAAAAACCCTTTTCAGCACTCGATAGTAAATCCGAGACAAATTGAAATTAAATTTATTTCAATAAATGGATTTCGATTGGAAGGGATGTCCACAGACTTGGGTTGGACTCGGAATCGGCTGAAAAATAGCATAACTTTAGTTCACAATTGCTGTCAGCGGACACAAAGAGCACCACTTTTTTCGTACAGACTTTTAATGCTAATGACTTCAGGAATTAGTGTTTAGTCGATAATAAATGTCATAATAAAAATCCATTAAATCCGATAATATTTTTTTCTCTGACTCTTTTCTGTTCACACAAAACACGGTTTTTCGGCCCAAAAACTAAGTGTAATTTATTTGTAGTCTTATTAATAGTTGTTTTTGTGCTCGAAATAAAAGTCAAAATAAATTTTTGGTCAAAAATCTCAGTCACCAGTGAGTGAAAGCGAGTTCATTAAGTATTTACTGAAATTTTGGGCAAACCTTTTGCAAATTTATTTAAATTCCTTTGCAATGCATGGTTTGAGCCCTCGAGCTATTGTTGCTATGATGTGATTGGTTTTCCTCGAATCCGTCCCCAAACACATAACACCTCGCATAAGACATCGCCAGTTCTGATGAATGATAGTTTCAACCGAAACACACAACTATTCGGTGAGAGTATTGTCGGAGACATTGTTTTACAAACTCATAGCCAAAGTTGTGATTCTGAGCGATGTGTTTGTCATCCATTATATCCAATCTAAGTGTCAGTCCGTGTATTTTAAAGCGACAGAACGGATCTCAAGTGAAGTTTCGGCAAATTTGCTTCTATTTTTCGATATAAACTGTCTGTCGATCGGATCGGATGAGACATATATATACGCCGGCACTCGATATACAACAAAACTCTGATAAACGAAACTTTGAATTCAAGTGCATATCGATATGGGTTGTGATGTGTGGGCGCACTCTTGACATCGACCAAATGGAAGGCAATCAAAAGCAAAGTTAGTTTTGAATCTTGTCAACTAAGACAGGCATAGAAGAGATCCATTTTCTTCCAACAAAGCTGTCATTTTCCTTATATTAATTTCAAAACATTTTCCTATTTTTTCGTATCGATTGAGACCAGTATTGAAGGAAAAATAAGTTTTTCAGCCGAACTCAGAGATAACTTTTGCTGAGTTTCTCTTTATTTGGTTACAAAACTTTATTTTTGTTTCTGATTCTGTCTCTGAAAAGAGAGATATCTCGAGTTCAGAGTTAGCCTTCACTTTCACAAAAGACCCGATGATATGATTTAATTAATCGATGTCTTTCATCGATCATTTCGATCCTACACTAGATATGAATTCATTAGTAAAAAAGCTTTGATTTTCTCTTCTAATTAATATCGATAGCAATGAAAGGAAAATAAACTTTTACTTATTCGTTAATAGATTTTTAATACGATTTTATAGAAATTTAAACTCATATTAAAATCATTTCAATGGCTGTCCTTTTGAAACACGGCTTCACTTAAAACAAAATAATTACGGAATGTCTTAAAACGTTTATTAGGTTTTATGACTTTTTCCTCAATATCTTTGGCAGAGATCAGAGACACAGATAAAGACGTTTTAGTAGAGAATGCGAAGAAATATCATTTCATTGACTGATTTCAATGGTTTTCGTGGTTTTCGGGTATTTTTAACAAATTTTTTTACAAACCTCTCAATGAAAAGCTCTGTTTTCAAGAGTTGAGCCATCGATTGACAAAACATTTTTCGTCTAATAAATTGTTTTTCACATTTAAATCACCAGACATTTGGACTTTGAATGCCTTATGAATTGAAATCTCAAAAGTATTTCTAAAAAAACTAAAAATAAAATAAAAGTCATAATTCATGAGTAAATATATTCGCTTACGAATGGATAAATCGATTTTCATCCATATGTGTCCTCAGAGTCGGGTCTCAGGTCTTGTGTTATGTTCGGCCTAAACAAGACTATTAAGGACTGAAAAACAAATCCTAAATATTTGGAAAATTTATTTCTCGTCTATTTATTTGGTTTAAAAGACATGGATCTGAGGCCAGGCCTTAGTTACCCACTCTATTTGCTTGGGCCTAATGAACAGACCTATAGAGGCGCACATATTCTTCTCATAATTGGAATTCTTGGCCAAAGTTTTGGCTAATGGTAAGCAATAAATTGTGTTTTGACCGAAAAATGCGAAATCATATTATATTATATCTTAAATAATGGCCACGATTTTTATATTACGATAAATAGTAATTTCTTTTCGATAATAACAATAATAATCGGTTTGTAATTTTGATCGCTCGGTGTTTGTCTGTATAACAGATGTCTACCTCTAAAGCCGAGTCAGAAATACATAATTTCAATAATAATTATTTTGGGTATCACTGACTGAGGTCTCACTCACTCCACGATAAATATTCATTTAAATTATTAGTAAAACCGAAAAAGACTTTTGAGTGAAAAATGGCTTAAAGTTTAGCATAAAATATGGCATAAAATTGAAGCCAAATGTTTGTTATTGTGTCGGCTCTGACTCCAAACCAATTATCTCTTCAATCTATTGTCTGAGTAATTAAGCGTTTAATGAATTCACTCTTTTGTTGAGCCGTTTCTCTTCGTAATCACAAACGGAATCGACTGTAAAACTACTTCATAACGATATAGACCTAAAATAGCTTCACATATGAATTGTCTTTGTCTTTTGGACCAACAAATCACATCATATGTGATGTGCCATAAGAACCAAAGGCCGAACATATGGCGCAAAGATTTTTTTGGTCAGTCATACGCTCGGGTCTGAGCTCTGGACTAATTAAATGTAGCGGAACTGCCGAACCTCTCGCACACGTTGTGTCCATTCGTGTGGTCGCATAGCTTATGTCCAAATCAACTCTGGAGGTCTCATATGAATGTCTATTAGGCCGAGCAATGTCTGAGCACTGGTAGTGTTCAGTATGTGTGAGGTCGTGACATACTATTTAATAGTACACTACACATAGATTCCGATTCATTCAAAAATCATATTTTTTCTCCACATAAATGCTATGAATTCTTCTTCGTCTGTAATCTAATATCTCAGACCGTAATTCCTCTGCGGTCGGGAGCGCTCGCACACACACACAGACACACATCCAGTCCTCAGACTTAACCAATAGATATCAAAATATCAATTCCGATGCGCTTCCGTCCCATCGCAGATGAAGACAAAGATTTTTCTCATATAGGGAATGGATATCTCAATCCTTAACCACAAAATCGACGACATTTTTGCCAACCATAACAAGAGAAGAGAAGACAAGCGTATAATTCTCTGTCTATTTATAAGAGAGATCTATAGATACTTAGATACCAATGAATTCATTGAACACTTGTTTTATTTGATTGGATATAAATTTGAGACACATTTCCAAACTTTTCTATTCGTTTACTCTTTCTCTATATCTCTTAAATTTTGTTTTTCCTTTTGATAGACAGTTTAAGTCTTCTGTGTCTCGTCTTTAAAAAACAAACTGAGTATCAGATCAGCGAAAGAGATGTTATTTTGTTGAACAACCAAAATATCCGTAAATAAAAATAGATTTAAAGGTTCGCTGAGTTCCCAATCATTTGATGTTTTAATGCCTTCGAAGAGACTAATCCAAAGAGTGGTTCCAAACATTCCTTTGCAACCACTTTGCGTCAGTTTCCATCATGGTCAAAGCTCATACTTCAAATTAGCGCGATTAAAATTAAACTTCGTTAACAATTATTCAATTAATATCATGTTTCCATTCATTTGGCACAAGAATTGTTTGAAACTCCAGAAATGCCTATCTTTTTGTTGTTTTGGACCTCGAAGTCGAATGCCTTGGTATGAATGCCTTGGTATACAACCTTCGGACTAAGCAAAAGAGAGAGAATGTGTTCTCGCATTTCGACCCCATTTTTAATTAGTCAACAAATTTGAATTCGGATTCGGTTCAGAAGTGAAAGACACCGAAAACGGCAATAGATTTGGTTAACAATAACAGAGTGTTAGTTCAGTAAAGGGTTTGAGAGGTTTGGGGGCGAAGAGCCGTCCAAATGATGCGACGCCTTATTTCACTCGTTATTATATTAATTGTGATCCCAGACTAACCCAAACCCATACCAACTAAGTATATCTCATCCGACTAACCGACTCATTCAGTCCTCATTTCAGTCCTGAGTTCGCTTAATTAATTTAGACGGCGTTCCCAATGAATGTCCGGTCGTTTGATTCACTCGATTTAATTTTATATATCATAACATTTATTGCGTTTTTATTGTTTTATTACTTCAGTCACTAAATCTAATATTTGCCCAAAGATTTCAAACGAGGAAATTATTCTAATTTTAAAACATTTTCTAATTATTTTAAATGCATTTCTAGTATTTATAATAAGCGACGCGTTTTATAATTGTCTGAAAATTTTATTTTTGTTTGTCTGATAAGAATTTTCGGTTTCAATGTATTGTTTCCAAAGAATCCATTGCTTTACGGCTTAATTGTATTTTTTTTATAATTCAATGCAATTTATTCGATGATTGAATGTTATGCTCCGGAAAGTCATTTCAAAGACTTATCGGTAAAAATTAAATTACATTTTTCGTCAATAAATTTGTCTAAAAATGTGTTTTATGTGATCTGAAAGTTTGAGAAGACTTATGACAATTCATAAGTGGTTTTCGTGTCTTATCTCAAATCAATTGACGAAAATATATAATTGAAAAACTTTTTTCTTGTGTCAGAAGCAGTGCTGATAACCAAGAATTGCATAAAAGCTCAGATGAATAGACTGTTTTTGTGTCGATCTATTCATCTCATGCGAGAAACGAAATAATTTAATCGACAAAAAGTAATCATCGCTTTCATCGCAAAACAATTTGTCACTGAATTCAATGAACTTTCAATCCATCACATGATTAGTGACTTTGCATTAAATTGATTAAAGAATTTGTTGTTTTGACTCGATTTCAGTCCCAAAACAATATTTTCGATGAAAATCCATAATTATTATTATTATTATTACTTCTTTTTTCGCTGAGACCTTCAAGTTTTGGCTAAAATTATTGTCGAACACGATTTGAATACTTAAATGACTCAAAACATATTTCATAATTCGCTTAGTAATACAAATAAATGCTCGAAATGCTTATGAAATGAACTCAAAGTTCATATCTGTTTCCAAATGTGAATTAAGACTAGATTTTCGATGAAATTATCGAAATGAGACCAAAATAGGTGTTCAGAACAACCAAAGGAAAGGGTTCTCATGAGAAATGTTTTGGTCTCGAAGTAAAAGAAATTTTCAGATATTATTATAAATCAAATCCAATGTTCGCTCGTTTTGGCGGAAATTCATTTGTTTTGGAGAAAAACAAATTCTCTTATTATAAATCTTGAGATGAAAAATGATTTGAATTCTAGTGAAGTGTTGGCTGTGATGGGAGAGAGAAAAGTGTTTTCCCCCGATTGGTCCGGATATTTGAATGATTAAATAATTGTCGAAATTGAATGAATAAAATTAATGGACTTTCAAATGGAGTTTTGATTTTAGATAAATACCATTATTTAATAGATAGAAGACATCGGGCGCTCAAGTCTTCTGACATTTTGATAAATATTTTTATTACTAAATCTATTGCTAAAAGTATTATTCAAATCGACAGCTGAACCAAAGTCGGAGATAAGACCAAGAAATTAAAAATCATTGTAAATGAAAATATCGACTGAGCGTAGGATCAAATGGAAACTTAATTTTAATTTTCGTGTTTATCTCGTATTCCCGGACCGACTCGACCCCAGAGCTCATAATCTTATATAAAATTTTTATATTTTTCATTTGATATTAAATTTGCACAAAAATTCATCGGAGATTTCAAACGACTCTCTCTCTCTCTCTCTCTCCCTCTCTCCCCCAATCCCTCCCCTCTCTTGACTGGAAGTGAAGTCAGAATTGCATATCATTTACTTCTAATCTCATTATCGTCTTATGTCTAATACAATATTCAACTGTTGTTTTAGTTTTTATTTTGATTTCACTTCTCTTTGCATTCAATTCCCTTAGATTTAGAAGATTTTCACCAAACCTATCGATTTTGCAAATATATTTAAAACAAAAAGCATTTCTCTCTTTCTTTGATCTCAATTCAGATTCATTTTAATGGAGTCTGAGATTTGAGATCGATTTGAGCCCATCCTATGTCTTGATTGGTGTCATACTATCACCAGAGACACCATCACTAACATAGACATCGACTCAAACCAATCGATTCATTATTCCCTTATCTCATCGCTATATAAACCGATTCAAAGCTTGTGATTCAACCCTTGCGTTACGATTTGAAGCAAAGTCTAAACCACTTTTGTTCACAAGTCTTGTCAATAGTTTCACAATAAGAGCACATGTTTTGTCATTTGTGCCAAACTTTGTGTTCACGTCTTCATATCAAATGAAGAAGTTTTGTATCGGTAAGTCTGTATGGGGTCAGTGATGGCCATCGATGTCAACCAATAACAACCAAATTCAGTCTCATTTGTCACTAAAAATGCATATTTTGTGCATTGAATGCAATAAATATTGATTTTGTTGCCAATAATTTCATTACTCTTAGAGTTCTTTAGATTTGGGCCGAAATCTCAAACGAACTGAACTTTTATTGCATTAAAAATTATTGCTTTTGTTTCACTCAATTTACAAAACAGTCGAATCCCTTTATAATAATATAATAGTTGGCAAACAATAAATATTTATCGATTGATTGGTAAAAACAATCGACAATTGGCTCTCAAAAGAGATGACTGACAGCGATGTGACGCTAATTAGCCAAAAGCTAACACTCGCTTGTATTGGGACGTAATGGCAATCAGAGAAAGGATTTCCTGTGTTTGCAAATTGCAAAGCACTCACAATATCCCACTATAGCTCTATAGACTGTACCACCATAAGCAAGGTTCTTTAGGTCCTTTATAAGGTCTATATGAGCATAATTTGAAAGTGGGCTCAATTTTTCACAAGACATTGCCATAACTGCAGATTACGGCCTATTTTCTGCACCAATGAATTGATTTAGTATTTCTGTGTTCACTCAATTCGTGTCTTAATTTTCTATAAGACTATATATATCGGAGACATAATAGAAATAAATGTCTTATTTTTGTTAAATTGTTTTTGTCTCTCAATTTGTCTATTCGTTTGATACGAGTCTGGCCTTAAAGGCAGAGGAGAGGCGATGGCGAAGGCCTGGGATCTGATCGGAGGCTCTCAGAGACCGACTCTTGTAATGAGAAATGTTAGTCAATAGTAGAGCTAAAGTGGATTACAAGTCATTTCTTGATTGCATGTAATGTAACCCAAGTTTTATATTAGCGCTATTTTATATCAAGTCTTTTGGTTGAATAGTTGACATAAAACTAATATAAAACATATAAATAAACTTAGTTTTTATAAAACATATTTACAGACAGATATACAGATATTCAGACGATGTGAAACACATTTTCGGTATTGATTTTAATGTCTTTCCTCTCGATTCGAG
>JAQGAJ010000155.1:0-19915 GCA_034689365.1 Liebstadia similis | reverse complement strand
GATTTTTAATAAACTGAACCCATAAACCCATTAATACACCATTGCAATAATCCCCTTTAAAAGTCTGAAGTTCTATAATCATTTGGAAAATGTTTGAATTTGTGGTTTCATTAAACCAATTCAATGCTTCAGTCATTGCCGTCGACTCTCATTCAAAACCAGAATAATTGACGAATAATTGAAATCAAGAATAGACTCGATATTCAAATCACAAATTCTTGTGTCAATGGTTTGCACTCATAAGCCATCTGTCGAGCAGTGAATCAAACGTTAGTCAAAACTTTTTGAGATCTAATCGAGAGATGAGTCGAGAGATGTCGCCATCGATTCCGCGCTTCACTCAAACCAGTGTTTACTCTATTGAAGAGTCGATCGACTATTGAATGAATGAATCAAAGAATGAATGAATACTTTTCTTAAGTTTTCAATGATTTCTTTGAATAAAAGAGTGATTTAAGAATTGATTCTTTTATATCTCGAAAGCTTTGCTCCAATAGAAAACAATTATCTCTACTCTGAATCAATATTTAGGTTTTTGTTGTACTTTTACTTATTTTCATTACTAAAATTGTGAAATAAAACAAATTAAATTAGAATAAAAATAGAATGATGATGTTAAATTGTATCTATATATCTATAATAAATATCTAGATTCAAATCAATACAATAAACTGCAATCAATGCAAACCTCCGACCAATACTCCGACCACTACTCCGACCACTACTCCAACCACTACTCCTTGATTTGATAGTTAGGCCAAACTTATGCCTCGATTTGTTGCGAGCGATGAAAAGATTTTCCTAATTATAGTTTAGTTACTTTCGTATGCATTCAAACCAATTACTGAAATGATGTAAGACTTAGTAATTTTGGTCCGTTTTTTTTGGGCTCTGCTTAACAACTGATTTCATGGGAGGCCAACGAAAGGCCAATTGAAGTGTTGGTGTTTAAGACTCGGACCACCTCTAAGACCAGTGTTCCCGAAGGCTAACTATAATTGAAGAACAAATTGAGTTTAATAATAAACACAACATTTCTATCGACACAAAGCGAGTCCCAAACGGAATGCACTGTAATTTAGTTTCCATACAATTCCGAGGGTTAACACAATTCTTGTATTCCTCTCTCGAAGTGATGTCTATTGAGGCATACATTCAGACATATAGACAGTCACTAAGTATTGAATCAATCGTGAGATTTGAAGATTTGAGCGCCGGAGCCGTTCGGTCTCCACAACCAAATCAAATTTGTTTTTGAATTAATTCAAGTCTTAATTCAATTTTCAAACATATTTTATGCGAAAATATTTTATTTCGTTTATTGTCTGTCGACTGAATCACAGGAAAAGTCATTGAATTGTGAGCAAAAGGCCGAAAACCAAACGATTGAATCCGATGTCCATTAAGTTATTGCGGACACAGAGCTCGAGATCATCGCTTGATTAGCACAGTATTGACAAAACAGTTATTGAAGTCATTTGTTATTAATTTGAGGACATTTATAGTTCGGGATTAGTGTCGATGTCATCCACTAATGGTTTACCAAATGTTTAACGACTTTCTTAATGAATAATTTCTTTTTTATATATCTTCTAATCTCTCAGACAATTGGTCTGAATATTGAAATTTGAAAAATCGTTCACAAATTGTAATCATATTTAATTCATATCATTGTATTCGTGATAAATAGATTTGAATTAAACAAATTAGTCGCAAGTATTCAAATGATTATTACCTCGTCTTCTCGTCATATAATTAATATGGAATAAAGTTAAGTAAAATTAATGTTCTCTTCGAGTAAATTATTGGAAAATTAATTAAAACAAATGATTATCGGAGGCCTGACTCGACTGATGTGAAGATACGGATCCCAATCCATGTTCACTATGGCCATAGTTTTTTGCCATTAAGACCCGAACCTATACGAGGACTGGCTTTAAAGCGTGAGAAAGGAAATGAGAGCGAACTGGAGATACACTGCACAGGAAAGTGGGAAAATCGTTAGCTCGAGTGCCGCTCTATGTGTGCACTAGTAGTGCATTACTGACGTTATAATCATATAATAACCATAATCTTTATTGAGTTCATTTAGCCGTAAAAATATTTTTACTCAAATTCATTAGTGATTTGAGGCCTTCGCAGGTAAACAATTGTGCGGAGCAGTGAAGCACCGGTTCTGACACTGGCTCTGACACCGGCTCTGACATCGGTCAAGGCTTTGCCTCACTTATGTCTAACTATTTAGCTATTTATCTGTGCTTTCAATTGAATTTGATTCAAAATATTCGCTCATATTATTTGCTAATTAGACAATCAGTGCCAATGAGTTGTGCAGAGGGGAGTAAACACTCCCAAACGACTGTCTCTCCCATTGTTATACAAACTTATGGCAAATCTAATAAATACTAAACAAATATATATATTTCGTGAGTAATAAAAGAGTTTATTTGCTATTGTCTTGAATAACAAGATGTGGTGTTTGAGTGTTGAAAAAGGTAATAATCGATTGTAGTCCTCATGTATTCATATTTAGATCGAGAGTGCGATTTCACTCCGGCTTTGGTCGTCGTCTTTCATAGTCAGACAAAACCCAATGAAAGCCATCGCCAGAGCGAAAGCCAAAAGGCCTTTGGGTTGTGCTCTGCCATTGAAAACTATACTCTAAGTGTTGGCATCTTTTGTCGATATTCACATCAATTGATTCAATACCTGACTCTTCAATAAATAGCATAACGTTTTCTCTCGACTTTCAATTCAGTGTCACTTTATTTAAATTTTAATCTCTCTTTTTGAACAATATTTGTGACCATTATATACATAACAGAATCCGATGAATGAATCGGCAAATACTGAGAACATAGAGAACACAGACTTTGAATATAGATTTGATTTATAATGCAATTTGTGTTGAGTTTATTGGCATTTAATAGCGCGCACAGACATCGGAGTCAGTAGTGGAGTGTCGGTAGAGTAGGCCATAAAAAAGTGTTAGACATCGGGTGTTATGTAAGTGTGAGATGAGATGATTAGATATGTGTCTGACTATTGTTTCGGCTCTTATTTGTCTATTGTTTGCGTGTGTTTGCTGTCATTTGAATGGTTTATCCCAAACAATAATTGAGATGATATTTGCGATGGAGACCGGCTTCAGAGCCGTTCCAATGGTTCAGAGCTTGAGACCTGCTTCTGGTGGCACTCAATTAGCTAAAAACTCTTCAATTACTCACATATTTAAGTATATTTTAGTTTTTAGTTTAATTCTGGTTTTGTTAGTGAACTAAATATTCCTATGAGACGGAAGTCCAAAGCATTTACTGCACATAAATTATAAGACCCGGCCTTTCGTCAGTGGCTTTCAATCTCTTTAGTCAGTTGTTTCTTATCGAACGCCCTGTTCTGAAGCCATACCAATGCCAGTGCAGACTCAATGCCTGTGCGAACCGAGTATGGCATCAGACGATCGCACAACTGCTTCGCCACCGCTTCACTTCTCTTAGCTCTTAGACCAGAGCTCGACATCGCATGCCATAGCTATACAGAGCAGAGGCAGCGCAGAGCCTGTGCTGTGCTGTTGATGCCTGTGCTCTATAGGTGAACCTTTTGGTCTCATTTTTCATATGTTATGCAATTCTGTTGTATTGAGAACACAATATACCCGAACACAACTCAATACTTAACCATTCAATTGATATAATCAAAGGTAAACCTCTCTCATAAATAAAGGACTGACTGGCGCTCAGAATTGAGATTCTGTGTCGAATCGATCGATCGCTTCCAACGTTTTCATAGATTATTTGTTATGTTTTACATATCGTCCTCTCTTTTATGCAAATCTCTTACATTTCGATCACTAAAGTAAGGCATTTGTGCGAAACAAAAGTCAATAGTGTTTTAGTAAATAGTGATTATTAACGCAATAAATTGAATACTTTTTATGTAACGGTTTATGTACTCCACTGTCATCGAGAAGGGGAGAGATGTCTGACATTTGGAGTAATAACTGCCGAAATAGCTGTCGTTCTCCGGAATGAACTCCACTGCAAATCAATAAATGCATTATCAGATCCAATATTACATCTATTCATAGAAAATATTTAATATTAAACAAAAATGTAATTTTAAATCAAAAAAGTAGACAAAAGTAGGAAAAAAAGGTTAATTAAAAGATACGGAATAATGAACTCCAAAACCAAAACCAAAACCAAAATTAATGTACGAATTGTTTGATTGCCAGCGAATGCGTTTGATATTCTGTGCTGTGCTCTCGGGTCAGGTCTGAGCTCGTGCTGAGCGAAAATATGAATGGATTGGCCAATAATTATATGTTAGACCCGTTTCGTCAGTCGTCAGTCAGTCATCAGTCGCTGTGAATCTGCAAACGACGAGAGTTTGCATTGAAAAAGCGGTAATTCATCGCAAACTGATTGCTCTCAACATCGCGACTATTCTCTAGACTTGATCCTCATCTCAATCCATACCAATCTGGGAGACATCCCGGCGAGGATTTCCCTACAAAAATGACTTCATTAGCCGAAGGTTGGCCGACGGGGGGTCGCGAGCCCTCCCTCTAATACGCTCGGATGGTCTGCCAATTGGTTCAATATGTGATGGTCTGGATGTGGAAGATGTTGAGGTCGCGGATCAGCCGTTGCGGACAACCTTATTAGCGTTTCACTGAATTGGCACCAAATTCAGTGAATTCTTGGAAATAATTTAGCCCATTATCACTATTTTGTGGTCCATTACTCGTATTTAATAATACAATAATCGACTAAAACAGAGCCAAACATAGAAATGAACGAAAAATGTCTAAACATTTGTTGTGTTATCCATATTCTCGACATTTATTGTAATAAATGTGTGAATTGATTGTTGGAATTGAATGAATTCAATGTCAATATCCTTGTGATTATTAGCTGATCAATTGAAAAGTGACCTTAACTTTTCATAACTATTCTCAACCATTCAATAGACTCTTTGCTCTTCTCTTTTGCGCATTTATTCACTACTCCATTGACTGAAGTCAGTGAATGGGTTCAAGACTTTGTGATTTTTACTTTTTCTCCTCAGTTCAGATCAATATTTTCTTTTTATCTTTTCTATAAGTTTTTTGTATTGAATTCACTGTTTATACAGTATTTTCTATAGAGATGTGAAATTTGTTTCTCTTTTGGCTCTTTCTCTGAGCGCTGATAAGTATATACTGTTTTGATGACACAACTCTCCAAAGTCTAAGCGGAAGTTCGGGATGTGTTGTGTGTGTTCGGACCCTCAATGCCCTCCTAAGTCCAGAAATAAGCTTAAATATCACGACCAATATTGTGTGTCCGCTCTCGGCCTCTATTCTCGGCCAAAATCTAGTAAAGCACTGCAAATACTTCGTGAAGAGTTGTTTACGAGTGTATGGCTTCGGTCGCATAAATCTAAGACACAGACAATGGGACCCTCTTTTAGGCTTTACTTTTGGTGCTTTGCAAATATGAATAGAAAGTTGAGACCAAGAGTACGGATTGATTTCGGCCTCTCTCTGCCTCCCTCTCTCGCATCTCCCTTTCAGCTCTCTCTCCCTCTCCCGCTCTGACCCAAAGGCCCGAACAATACGACACCTGCGCTCAACTCTAACCTATTGTTGTATTTGAGGCTCAGATACGGCAAAGCATTCATTCTTTGTCTCGTTATGTCTTAAAGTCTGAAAAATGCGTGCACTCGGACGGAGACCATTGTGACAATACCTGCAATACCTGCCCCTTCACACCACTAACTCATTCTTTCTCTTTAATGGATATAATTTTACTCTTATTTGAAGTCCAGTTTCAGTGCTCTCCCAATGATTCGAAACATATAATAATTTATTTAAATTTATTGTCGTTTCCGAGAGTCGACCGATCGGTTCAGGGACTGGACTGACCCCACCTTCTGATCAATCGATTACTCTTTTTTGTCATTTGAATGGTTGACAATGGGTTTGGTCTAAACGAGAGTCAAGTCATTAATTTTATGCTCTGAGACCTTTGAAACGGTTCATAATTTAATAACCAGTCAATTAGTGTTATCGGTTATTACGAACCCAGACATTAACACCGAGATAGATGTTAGAAGGCTATGAACTGACACGAACTGATCATTTTGTGTGAATTCAATCAATTTATTTATGACCAAACACTAAACAACAAAACATTTTGATTGAATTTTTCAATTTGGTTAGCAATTTATTGTCGATTGCCTTAGGGCTGAGTGAAAGACAATATCTTTTCGATATCTCTTCGGTCACATTAGAAGCCATCCCTTTATCCCTCTCCACATCGAAAGCCAGTTCAGTATCGATCAAATGTCTGAAAAATCTGATTCTCTGTTTCGGCTTTAGATAAACTAGTGATCGACAGTTCAGTTCATTAGATCGAGGAATGAATTTTTCATGCGTTAGGTCTGTCTCTGAGCCGAACATACTCTGCATCTCAATGGGTGCTCACATCGCACGTGCACTCAGTTTCAGTGTATTACCCGAAACGTGTGACCAATACTCTAGATCTGTATTAATGGATTCAATTTTCGAGTCTCTCTCCGGCTCTCTCGGCCTCTCTCAGTCACTCTCTATCTGTTAATGTATTGTCTCTTTGATTCCCCGAATGATGGTCTGGTTGTTTGGCTCTTTGATCGATCGGTCCCTTCTATGAGCCATCAAAAACACATGAACTGAGTCTGTCTATTGTGAGCGCAGTTAACGTTCAATATTTGAAGAATTGCTTCGAGTTTTAAAAACGATGACAAAACATGTCTCTAATGCTCGACAGCTCGGAGGCAAACAACCACTGGATTGGACTCGATTTGGCCAAAACCAAAAATATTTCGCTCAGACTTTGTTTGCAAATATATTTTTTCATTTCTTCAAAAGTAGCGATAATTTTTGGTCACATTTCCCATCAGAGCTCAAGCTTTCAATTTTGTGTCCCCTTTAGAAGTCTTTTCTCTATTCGTTTGATTGAATTTGTAGACAAGAAAAACAAATTTCTTTATTATTCCAAACTCTGATCGATAAATCTCGGGCTCAGATCTCAGAGCTCGAGACTAAAGCCATGAAAGCTATCAAAGCCATCATGGTCAAGCACTGATTTGGAGAATAAGCCCGTATTTGAGCTAGATAATACCTTTGCAACATCTGTTTGACCAAACTCTACTTGAATAATAATGACGATTCTCTTCTAACGAATGATATATTTCGATAAATTTAATGATCAGAAAGAATAATATTATTTGGATTTCAAATGCAAATTGAGATCCGATTATAACATTTTATACCAATTGATATTTAATTCGTCAAAACTCTGTATTCAAATCCTGTGTCTCTCAGTTTGAAAGATAAATATATTTGTATATATTTGGAGCGGAATCGACACAACAGTGCAATACCTGCGGAGACTGGATTAGGTCGAGTGTCGATCCGATGCCTTCCCTGCCGTTCAGAGCTTTCTCTTCAAAAAAAAGTATTTTCATTTTGTGAGGAATTTTCAATTTTGGTTTCCACACCATCGCTAACATTGCAAACATTGGACGCGGAGATCGTGAGCTGAAGAACAGGCACTCATTGTGCGAATCGGTAATCCCCTCGAGAAGACTGAGATTGACGGCTCTGGAAATATGTGATAGTCTGATGAAAAGTAGTGATCACTACATACGAGTTGAGTCGAGTCGAGTGCAGAGTCGGTCCCGACTTCTATTCCGACTTCAATATTACCCAAAGACTTATGTAAAGCGCATTAGAGTTCACTCATTTCATTGAAATTAATTATTTCTCTCAAAATACATATAATATAAGTTCGCAATTGAGTTCTTCATTGAGTTCTTCACTCAATGTGTTATCACTTTTGGCTTTTCATCGATCACTACAATCACGAGACGATTGAAATATAGTAATTGGTGAACAAAACAGAGCCCAAGATATCTGTTTGACTGACAATTGTCGCCATAAGTAGTGTTTGTATTCCGACATTTGGGGCAAAAGAAAACGTATTTCACGAAAACATATTCTGACAGTAGTTTTAGTGTTAGTGCTCTGTATTTCAAATGATTTCCTCCGAGGTTTTAATGGCTTAACTCTATTGCAGTGAATTTGATATGAAATGAATTGCAATACATATGAGTTGAAAGAGAGAGCCATTAGTGGAATATATCGGTTCTGTTTCTTCCATGTAATACATTGGGAGCCGATCTGAGGTCCACTTCCTGTGTATCGGAAGCATTGGATTCTATTAGTAGTGCTCTAATGCTTATCTGTCATAAGTCTCGGCCACAGTTGGCCATCAAAAACAAATCTCGAGCCAAAACTTAGGACAAAATACTCGAACATTGAGTTGACTAACGAAATGATTGGTATATACTTTGTTACAGAGATTAAGATTAAAAGTGTTTATTGTTATTCTCAATGAATACCTCGACGTTTATATAGACTTTTATTCGAATTCAAATGAACTAAACTTTTTCTTTTCCAGAATTTGTCACAATATTTATTTGCATTCATCTCTCTCTTTATGTGTAAATAGAGATCATTGTAAAAGTCAAGCCATTCATTTGAATCGGTAGAGAAGGCTTTCCAACTGTTGTGTTACACAAACTTCAATATATTATTGAAATTTGAGTCTCAATGTTGAGCACAATCGACAAGATCTGAGGCCAATAGGCTCTGAGCCCAGGACTCAGACAAACATATGCTCACAATTTTTGTTATTACTTGACTGATGTTATGCACGAAAGTCGAGGGGATTTTGTGTGGAATAATGTGTAGAAAAATAAGATTTATATAAATGATTTGGTGGAACACGTGGGCGCTATCGGAGACCCTGATTACATCTCAAAGATTCCCACTGAGGTAAACATATTCCTCAACCGTATCGATGCTGATTCCAAAGATAAACTTTTCAATAGGTGATTAATTTCGACATTCAGATTGTTATTAACTTCAATATAGACTTTGTAGGGAATCCAAGTGAAGAACAGATCGATTGAATTCTCTTCGAATATCTTTCGCCACAAAACTGAAAGCATCGCAAAAAGCAATTGAATCCAAGTCTGAATCGAAAAACATTTTATTTTTACGATCAGAGACATCAAAATTATTGGTCATTATTCGGAACGATTCATGACTTCTGGTTCTGGTTATTCTGAGCTCATATTGATATCGATGGTCATTATTATGTGCATTTGATTAACTCGTATTGATTTGTGAGCTAACGGTTCCAACAGTTCCAACGATTCCCCTCTTTTAATGAGACATTAGTGTCCGAACAGCTCTTATGTCTGTTCGAGTCAATTGAAATTTGCTCTCAATTTCGATGAAGAAGTGACAAAGACTTGAAAGACTTGAACTGAGCCCACACTCTGAACACTCTAATGGCATCGCATGATTAAATTGAGATTTACTGATCACTGGTATGGCTGTGTGTATGGTATGGCTGTGTCAGTGGTAGTGGCAATGGTTGTGGCAATGGTGCCAATGCTAATGTCATACCAAATGTAATGCCAGTGCCGGCGGAACATAGTTTAGTCCATCGCATAACAAATTCCTATACAATCATAAAATTAGAGGCAATAGTCATTACGATAGAGAGTGAGTCCGAATCGAGTCCACACATTCTGAGAGACATTTGTTGTCAACTATTTTTATGATAATAAATATTGCTTTTCATTAAATTGTGTTTTCATCTGAATGGGAGTCGAGAAGTGACTCTCACTCGAGAGGCGACACATTTTATGACTTGATTTTTATTTAAACTAAAAATATATATATTTTGACAGATATTCACATCAAAGGGATTACTAGTGTTTGGCTCCGATCAGAGCTCTCGAGCAGTTCAGAGCAGTTCAGAGCAGTTCAGAGCAGTTCACAACAGTTAAACGGATTTGAATGTATTTAATGTTTTTCCTTTAGCCAAGATTACAGTGAAGTCTGTGAAGTCAGTTGACTCTGCATATAATTTTGATGAGGACTTGATTTAATAGTCGACCGAAACTGCTGACAGTGTGAACCTGAGCGAAGTTAATCCCGTGAAGACTTAATTAAATCGCCGGCTCTGACACACTATATGGAAAATAATCCTCTGAACGTAAACCGCTTGGGAATATCGGCAGATTATTTTTATCGGTATTGGGACAGCACTTACGTAAGAGAATTGCTCGGAGGATAGGGAGGACAGGGAGGAGAGCGCGGTCGGCATCGCCTCCAACTTCGACTAATACACTAATCAGTTATAAAAGTATTGGCAAACGATGTCATGCATTGGGTTATAGCGTCTTAGAGTGTAATAAATGTCAATATAGTTAAACAAATGAAGAAAAACAATCAAAAGAGTAAACTATGTTTTAAACGAAACGAAGAGATGTCTAATCAGAACCGGTTTGGTTTGAATTATGGAAAAAAGTTTGAATTGACTTATTGTCGGAGTGATGCAAAGCCCGGCTTCCGTTCGAGTGTCGGAAATGCGTTCCACTCGACTGATCCATCTCTTGATGTCAGACCTCATCATCCCTTACACTCCAATGATAATCATAGAAGACTAGTCTTGCGTTAATTCTGTCTCCAAAGACATCGTATATACTATTTTTTTGATCGACTGGTAGTCATAAAACTTTTTGTGTCCGTTCCTTTCGATACGAATCGTCTTCAATACAACAAATATAATGTTATAAATAATGAGAGAAATTTGTCAAAATTAAAGACTCATTTTATTTATTTATTAAATATGTCGATAAATATAATTTATTTAGAGACCAGAGCGCAGAGCACTGGCACTAAACGATAGACTCGGATCACGACTTGTGGATAATATTTACGACACTTGTCTGTCATTGTTTTGAGAGCCAAAGCAAATAACAATACATTTTTGTCTCTAATTTACTTTCAAATCAGTATTATCTTCAAACCAGTGCCGGTCGTCAGCACCGGTCGTCAGTGACCTGTGCCCAGACATCAGTGCCAACGCCTCAAAGCACTGGAATCACTGGAATCGCTATCAATTC
Organism: Liebstadia similis; assembly: GCA_034689365.1. Classification (NCBI taxonomy): domain Eukaryota; kingdom Metazoa; phylum Arthropoda; class Arachnida; order Sarcoptiformes; family Liebstadiidae; genus Liebstadia; species Liebstadia similis. Next base: position 8,905 of record JAQGAJ010000155.1, on the reverse strand, counting down.
AAACAACATTTATATGCATTTAGAGATCGGATGATCAGAACAGAGGAGAGAATATTGTATTTGCATTACTGGTTAAGTGAAGACCAGAGAGACGACTACTATCGAGGACAGTGAGGACATGGATGATAGAGTGAAATCAGTAATGGAATCGTGTATTAAATGCATTCTCGCGACTCCTAAGTCAACATCATTTCGATCGGTTGTAAGAGAAGAGAAGCAAAACAGAGCCACAGATCTGTTCGCATGCCATACAAGCCATACAAGCCTTACGACGGCCTCCGCTCCGCATATTATTTCAATTATTATCGATTTCTATGACACAAACGTTTCGTTTCTCTCCATATCATCACATAAGCCGTCATTTTTCTTTCGGGCGCTCTTCCAATGCAAATATTTAATTGAATTCGAGGATCAATTTTATCAATATTGTAATTTCTGGCCTCAGATAAACCCATTAGACATTAGAGCCATGTATCAAATGTAGTAGCGGTAAAATATCGCGATCATTGATCAATTACAGAGTCAATATTCATTCCTGTCGGCCATATTCATAAAACACACCCACTTTTCACCAAAAAACTTGTTTCATATAATGAAATATGTATTTTAATAGTGGAACGCCTGCCCTGAGTTGTGGTGGAACGGGTGATCAGGTCATGTCCGGTCAGGTGTCGTAATAAGCGGGCAAAACGCGAGAGGAAATAATGGTTGGATTGTCTTTGCGATGACAGCGACGATAACTTTAACCTCAGATGTAATGTCATGTCATATAATTAAGTTTTATGAAGAGGTAGGACAGGAGAAGCGACTGAAGGCACTCCACACTCGCCTGGAAGTGGTGTCGTATTAACTGCTTTTTGGACTGTTTGCCACTTCCTGTGTGTTTTTCGCTCCAAAGACTTCTTACAATTATATTCATCTCATTGTTAGTGTCTGTCAATGTCTTTAGAGGTAGACATTGGCCATAATTGGCATTCCATTGAGTCCGATATGTGTCTCCGCACAAGTGTTTTGATGTAAATTAAGTGGACTATAGAGTGGTTAAAGTGTTCACAAATTGGCAAACAATGTAAAACTTGTAAAATCATTGTCGCTATAGTTTAAGCGCTTGACTTCAATCAAAAGAAATGCAACACAAAAGTGAATGAATTGAATGAACTGTCTCTCCAATGGTTTACTGTTAGGATTGTTAGTCACTATATATTTGGCTTATTATGTGAGCACAAAAACCAGAGCTTATTGTAAGACACATATAATGGCTAAATGGCTAAAATGCGCGCACAGAATGTAAAAATAGATACAATATGTGACACACAATATGTACATGAGTGCAGACCATAGACCCATAGTGGATATTATGGCCCCGATTGACAATAAATTAACAATAATATCCATTCTTCGGCTTCGCCTCCGAAAGAATGCGCCAATTCTTTGGCCCAAATCTCTCTTTCCATTGTGTTCTAAACACATCTCTATTTAAAGCCAAATCTCAATCCTATCCCATGTTTTGCATACAATTATTTCTCTATTATATATTGTATTCCTTGATTGAGGTACTGATTAAGGGATAGTTCATTTGATTTTAATCCCTTTTCAAATGTTAATCTAAGTTTTAGACTAAGAATACAATAAAACTGAAACTATATCTTCACTATTCTGTTCTTAATTCACAAGAATATTTTAGATTTCTTGAAAATTCTAGGCCTGAATTGAACTCATCTCGGTTCTATTCATCTATTTAACACTAATCTCGGTGATGGAAGTCATTAGAGACCTGTTCACCTTCTTTTCTCGTCTCCAGACCTCCTCTTTTTCTTAAACAGTGGTATCTTTGGTCTGAAAAGCATTTTATATACATTTAATGTAATTAGGAATCCATTCATTTCTTATGTGTTTTCTTCGCAATGAATAGCAAATAAACGCTTAAACGAGTCATTAATAAATGAATGGTTTATCTAATATTATATTTAAAATTAGTGTCTTTTGTGTGTTATTATCGAATCGAGTGAATGTCATTCAATCATTAGAAGTGTTTATTGTGATAATGAGCACAGGAATCAAACGTCAATACCAGTTGAATGCGAACCAAATGTTTATTTTATATATTTATTGTCCGAATATTCATATCTCGTATTCGATGGTCAATAAGAGTAAACCGATGGACACTTGCGATACACAAATGGCTCAAAGTTTTGACCAGTTTTTAGACAATCTCTTTGAAAAGTAGACAATCGGTCGGACTATAGCACAAGTATGGGACGCGAAGTACGGTTCGGTCGTATTGGAGCTGACATACAGTGATAGACTCTTTCTTTGTGCTCTGCCTGTGCTCTATGTCTGGTTCTCCCATCTTCACTGCACTACTGATTCCCTACATCAGCATAACAAAGGCTTCACCCTATATACTGATATACTGTCTAAGTCTGTCTCTGCCCGCACTCTCCTCTCTCTCCCTGTCTTTCTTTCAGATTCTAATATCTGGTTCTCATTCTCTCCCCATCTCTTACTTGAGTTCTGTGTCGTAAGTATTATATGGCGTTCGAAGTAGTGATCCTCGCATTCAATCAGAGCCTAAGGTTGAGCCCAACTCTACTGTCGGTAATAGTATTGCAATAATATAAAAGCCTCGGCTCTCGGGTTGTGTTAGCTCTCGGGTTGTGTTGGCTCTGTTGTGATCGTAAGGTATTTGTCGTGGATTTCGTTTAAATCAAGAAATTCCTTAAGTATTGGCGTTGAGAGCCGTTGACTGAGTTCAGAGCCGTTCAGAGTATTGCCGTTTCCATCACTAATGCATTCTATCGTCAGTTGGAGTTCAATGTTTAGATATCATTAGTTGAATGGAAAGCCAAAAATGTTTTCAGTTATTCTGTGCTTAGAGTTTGTGCTCTACTCTGCGATTAGCTCTTCCAAAATCATTTGTTCACTCGAGGCCTGGAAGATGTGGTACAGACCTAACTCTTGATAGTGTGCCTCAATTTCCGTTAGACTGAGTCAAACTCAGCTCACTTTCTACTGATTGAATTCCTCTCCTGTTTAATAGACTCCTATCAGTGCCAGAGCTCAGTGTCAGAGCTCAGCCTCAGTGACGAACGCACAGGCATTCCGATGGCACACACACTGAGGACTGCCGTCTCTATTGTCTTATATATTGCTTATATTACACCGTTTTTTCATTTAATTTTTATAATAATATCAGCGATTATTTGTGGGTTATTACACATAAACAGTTAGAGAGAGCTTATAAACAGAGTTTATTAAATCATTTCTGGTCTCAAAATTGATTATACGATGAGTTTCCCAATAAAAATAATTAAAACCAGTGCTCGAACTGCACAACTGAACAGCACTTAACTATCAACACAACTATTTGTACGATAAGTTTAAGGAAAAGTTTGGAGAGAAAAAAGTTATGAATGAAAAATAGGAGAAAATTAATGCAAAGTTTGGTAATTAAAGCCAAAATGAAATGATGACGTGACGCGTGTCATTAAGTCGGATTAGAGCCGTGCTGTGAGCCTGTCCTCTATGTCCTCTGCCTGTGCTCATCGTCTCCTCTGCTGATGTGATGCCGGAGTGAACAATAGCTCATCACTGGTCCGGCCATACATGCGATTGCCAGCCATTCTCGCCTTGAGATGAGGTTCGGTTCGGTTAACACAAGTCATGACGAGTTAATGTTAGACCGATTTGAGTCATACATCGCGTTAGTTATCCCTTTCCTCACATCTATTGACTCACTTCTTGGAGAAGAACTCCGACAATAATATCCCACAAAATATCCCACAAAACAATCGATTCAATTGAACTCATTATATGAGTTAAAATATTTATTATATTTAATGAATATTTTATGAATCAAATTGAAAGTCAGAGAACATATCGATTGTGATTCAGTGCTGTCGTCGCCAGTGATGGGCGTTCGCTGCCATCCATTAGAAGCCTATCTCTGCTCTATTATCACCTTCTGATGGACAACCAGAAGCTCTGCACTGAACTACTGTAGTCATTACCCTCGCGACTCGTTTAATGCTAAATATTCTGTTTGCGATCGGTCTCTCCATTCTCTCTTTGCCTCCCTCTCCCGATCCTCTCCCGATCCCTCTCTCGATCTGATATCAACTGACAATCTCTGACTACACTCTGCAAACAGAAGAGAAAATAAGTCAGTGATAGCTAAACAGCTAAACAGGTTCGGCGCAAAGAACCACAAGTATTGCCGATGTATTGCATGTATTCTATGTATTCTATGTATTCCCCATCCAATTATCTCAGTTGAAAAGTTGTGTTCGGATAACTTTTTTCTCGCCGTTTGTTTCACATTCGATAAAAAATAATTGAATTCTCGGCTAAAGAATAAGAGCCGATGGAAACCAAGAGTTGTTCAAAACGAGGAATCGATTTGAAATAATTTTGTTTCGTCTAATTCTTTAAACGATTTGATCTGTTCTTTTGCGGACAGAGAGTGAGAGAGAACTCAATTCTCGCCAATACTTATGGTTAACAATGGATTTTAAAATAATTTTCTCATTCAATAGATCGACAGAATAGTGAGCGCCGGCAGTGTATGCGCTCTACTTATGTATGAGAGGATAACCCCATTGATGGCAACGGACGGCATAATGGCATCGATGGCTATATGTGTTGCCGAGTGTGTCCTCGTATATGAAAAACGCTTTTCGGCCATAACTCCTATGGAAATACATTTCTCACTCACTCTCCGGACCCTCTCCTCGATTGCAAATTGTTTTCGCCTTCAATTTAGAACATTATAAACAGTAATATTGGGTTTTTATGGTTTAACGGAGAGAATGCGGTGCAATGTTATGAGAAATACCCATATTATCCATGATATTCATGATATCCATATTCAAAATGAATTTTAAATATTGGGATTGTTTAGGGCATTAGTGGCCGACCATTGCTGTCGAAACTCCCCACAGCTTTTGATTAATGCTCGCTCTGGCGAAGGCTCACTAGTTATTAATCCCAAGGGGTAGTCATTTTTTGCCAATATTATTAACAGCGACAATCCATTGTGCGATTGTATTCGCATTCTTTATTAATAATATAAAAAGGCACACAATAGTCGAAGTACTGGCGCTCTCCCCGACCATTGAAACGCCCTTTTTCTCGAATTAATTCCCTAAAACTCATTAATTTAAAACATGAATCTAATATATCGGGTCTTCAAGTCTAATGAATATTTAAGAGTGATATGGGTCTGAACTGTGGGCACAGTTCAGGCACACTGTGAGGGACAGAATGAGCCAAAAGTGCCAACAAATAGCATCGGAATGTGATCGTAAGACCAGAATCGTGGCCAAAACAATCATTCTTTGGTTGAGACTAAGGCCACATAATTAGCGCCACCAATGTGTTAATCAAACACAGCGTGAGATTTCCATAAAATATAATTTCAGAAATTACTGTCTTTTCCGTGCATTTGAACGAACGCTGAGAAGTAAGCGATGCATAACCCGAATGCCAAGTGTATGGCACTGGCAGTGGAGCACAGGCTCTGAGGACAGGCTGTGAGCAGAGCCAACAAAACCATCTATTTATGTCTTTCACGCATTATTAGCGTTCAAACATTTTCCTCGAATTATTCAAAATTATTTATGTAATTGTGAAAGTGTGTGCTTCCATACCACCGACCACTACCTCGAGTGAACAGTTGAATCTTTTTATATGTTGGGCACACCCTTTGTTATCACGAGCCATAGTGCCGGTGCCGTACCAGTACTGGTGACGATCGCTTTGGACGCATCACTCGCTGTGACATTGAATGACTTTTGAGGAGAGGCAAAGAGAGGACAGGCATAGGACAGGCATCACAACTCATGCAACTGTGTATCCTCTTTGCATACTTTCATACCTGGATAACTTCATACCAGTCCAAAGCACTTCCACATCCGCTCATTTCGATCATATTTACCATAATTACTAAATTCTTGATATATTTTTTGCTTTGATAGAGTCGTACGGATCGGAGAATAACTCGAATTATTTGCTGAAAATATTTTTGTCTCGTTTTTAATTGAGATTCGCGTCTGACTTATGCCGAGTCGAGTGAGGCGTCGACTAAACCTCGCGAATAATGTGAGCAATGAATTGTCATATGATATATGAAATTGCGGTTCGATTCACAATGAGATTCACAATGAGAAACATTTTTAGCATTCAGTCTCAAACTAATAGCTGAAGTACTGCTCGAATCGAGTCCGAGATTAATTCGAAACTATTGTTGGAGAATATAAAAAAAATTCTCTTTTCGGCCAACAATTTAGCACAGAATGAAACGAACAGAATGAATAAAATGAACCTAGTCATTTTGTTTATGATTCTATCAAATTGCCGCCAAAGAACTAGGTTGGGATGGGAATTAGTAACCAGTGTAATTTGCATTGAATCGATGGCTATTATATGTAATTACTTGGATGTCTTGGTAGTGCTGTCAGTGCTGTCAGTGATGGTAGACTGCAATTCGGTCGTTCAGTTCGTGGCAATCATCGAATTACAAATTTTAAAATCGTATCCAAACTTCCGACTCTATTCGACTCTATTCTCGATTGGTTTGGTGTTCAGCACTCGAGTCACGTCTCGATAATATCAGGCAAACTATTATTTGAGCCAAATCTCAGACGAATACCAGTCTATAGTTATAATCAATTTTTACTCATTTGAGAGTAAATTCATTCTGAAAAAGGCTTTTTAGAAAATTGTTGGACTAATTTGTATTCCGAGCTCAGTCTCACAACTTGTTAACCGACTCCCTCTCCAGTGAGTTATCTGTTTGCGAGGTTAAGCTGATTAACCTCTAAATTAGACAATAGTTGAGAATACGGTCGGTTCGGATCGGTTCGGATCGGTTGAGACGTGGAAGTGGTGTCCACTCCCTGTGCATTACGGTTGAAAACTAATCCAGCTTGGTTCCTATCACAAATCATATACCATGAATGTGATGGATATATATTCACCTGTGCTATTCAAAATGATAACAATGGAAATTGAATGGAAATTGTATAATAGTGTAACGTTGCCGGTGCACAGCCATAGCCAACCGTCCTCTCAAACATCCTGTGTTTTGCGTTCGCAATACTTTTTTTGCCATATTTTTCATCAGATATTAGTGAAGTCTAGAAATCAAAGGCTGACTAACGATATGAAAATGGTTTGCAATGGTTTAGAATCGCGCGATAATTGTTGATAATTATTGTCAAAATTGTTGTCCTATTGAAAGTCAATCTACGCTTCATTTCGATCGCATCCGTGGCTCGCAATCAATGCGTGCCTTAAAAAATGCATTAAAACTATTTTGATTTTAATATCGTTTTTATAGACTATTATTGAATACGTTATGGATTTAATAAAGTTTTATGTCTCGGCCCTAATAGTGGTCCCAACAGGTGGCGACCAAATGGAAAGTCAGACCAGATTTGGCACCGATTTATATTAACTCCGAGCTCGGGGTCGGCCGTCAGTCACGCAAAGTCAAGCCTAAAGTGGAAATCTATTTCAATTATCGATGAGATTTTTGCCGATTTGGGCGCAAAGTTTGCCGTTTATTGCGATAATATTTGTTTCACTCAAACCATTGAACAATGATTTGAACAAAGATTTCGTGATAATTGTGAGAATTGGTTGCAATGATAGTCATCCAGAGAGAGAAAAATTGACGAAAAATGTTTGAAATTATTAGGCATTAGACACTTGTGTGGTGTGTCTGTGAGGGCAGGCCTTCCACAGTGAGAGCCCAGTGTAGAGCCCACTGTGGATCCACTTATTGACGGTAATTACAATAAAATACTTCAATCAGTCATCATTAAGAATAACGTGTTTTTCACAATTGCTGTCTATTTGTTAAAAAATTGTGATCTAATAGACTGTTAGCTCCTTATTCTTCAAATAATAGATCAGAACCTCCAGGAAGTGCTTCAATTGCCATAACAGGCAATAGTAATAGTGGGCAAAGCATAGCGGGAATGTTAAGGTTGTGTCGAGAGATTGGCTCTAATAATATAATAATATTTAATGGCATCGATATGTTTGCCACTGATTCACAACTGATTCACAATTTGTGTATAAATTAAAATTATGTCTGACTTTGTATGATAATAGGCCTTTGAAAGGGATGGCTAATAGGCTCTCAATAAGCCAGTGAGCGCTCAGCCGTAAATTAAACGACCAAAAGCGCTGCCAATGCTCCCCATGACCAGAGATGCGCAACCGAGCATCCCTTCCAACTCATCCAGTCTCCCCATTCCAGATCAATTTGAGCATGCCAAATAACTGTCACAAAATGTACATTGTGCCAGTTGGCTCTGTTCAATGCAAATTGTATCAATGGTAAAAAGCCCATATGGTCTTAATTATGAGTCAAAGCCCTTGTTCAGTGGACATCACAGGTTATCAATCTGTGTGTTCGTTGCATTAGAGCCACAAATGCAATGCAATTCACAATCACATCGATAGTGGCGAGAGTTAAGTCATGAGCACCGGGTCTGCAGTGCCCGAGCGCTCGGCTTCACTGAGGCATTGCATCGGAGCACCAGAGAAGTCAATCTTATCTCGATTGTGGATCTGTTCGTATAAAGAGTTCCTTTGAAAAAAATAATGATTAACTCTGATTGTTGTGGCGCTACTCAGCCTTTATTATGGACTCGAATATGATTCCTCTCATTATAGTGAAAATGATAATTAGGACAAACAGATTCAGATTCTTGGCTATCATATCATTTTAATTAACTCGATATACTCTTAGCTGACTCTGCGGTGCACTGATTGCCATTTGCTATAATAACTTACAGCGCGAGCCTATTATTAACAGTTAATTGAAATAATCATAATTAAGAGTTTTATTTATTTGTCATTTAATTTCTTAAATTAATTCTTTTCAAATGCTTCT
>JAQGAJ010000154.1:0-19959 GCA_034689365.1 Liebstadia similis | reverse complement strand
ATATTTAAACGAAAAGTGGATTTTATTATTATAACAACAAAATTATTATATTATTGAAAATATGCTAAAAAATGATTGATTCGGGTTTGAAATGATATCAAAACATAAATCCCAATAAAATAATGTAACCGACGGGACTCGCACTCACCTCTAGGTTTGTCGCTTCACTAATTCGGATGTCATCAGAATCTCTGACAATCAGCATATCAGCGATAGAGATGGCTTCACCTGCGGGAGAGGTAGCCCTCACCCGATACTCTCCCTGGTCTTCTTCGTAAGTTTGCGGGACATATAAACTCGATTTTCTACCTTCTCTTTTAATTTGAAAATCTTCTGAATTCTCGATAATCTTGTGATTGTGATACCACTGAACTCTTGGTTCTGGGTATCCCGTGATCTCGACCTCTGCTAAAAATGGTTGTCCCACTATTGACGTGAAGTTTCTGAGCGGTCGCGGAAAATCTGGCGCTTCGTAGACCTCACTCTCATCTATTACCTCGAACTCTGAACTTTCTGTTAATTAGTTTCAGAATTTAATATTAATTTCAATTGGTTTGAGACATAAATACCGATGACATCCAATTTGGCTGAAGTCTCACACTTTCCGTATTTGTTTTCTGCCACACATCTCAAGACTCCGATATCGTCGACAAATATTTTGCTGATTGTAAGACTCGCTAAACCTGTCTGTGACTCGAATCTGGTGTTCAGGTATCGCGAATCCCTTATTCTTCTGCTGTTATGAAACCATTCAATTTTCGGGGTCGGGTTGGCTCTGATTATACACTCCAATGTGATGGTCGACCCTTCGTATACACTCTGATCGACCAATCCTTTGGTCACTTTTGGAGATTCGCCTAAAGAGAGAAACCATTGTATTTTGTTATTTGGTTTTCTACCCAATTAACAGCTTCTAATGCATACTTCCCTTCAGACCCCACTCTATTAACAAAACATAATGTTATAAATACTGACAAATCATTTGATTCGAGTTTTACGCAAAATCTGTGGTGTTTGAAGAATTGTCCCAAAAGTTAAAAACCCTTTAGTATTGAAGATAAGTAAAAGACGAACGTCTGTACTAACAGTGAATATGACTATTAGATCGAACTGTCCTTCGCGTCCAGCCATACATCACATCCCATCCCAACTACTGGTTGGCTCTCAAAGAGTCTCAATCATACCTTTGACAGTGAGTGTGGCCGTCGATGACTTGACTCCGGCCCTATTCATCACTCTAACGGTGTATTTTCCCGAATCAAAAGAAGTGACATTTTTAATGTCAAGAGTAGATCCATCGCTACGATCGGTAATTGTAACGAAACGGGACGGACGTATCCTTCGGTTATTGGAATACCAATAGAAATGAGGTTCGGGTGAGGCCTCGACTTTACACTCCAACGAAACGCTTTCTCCTATGCTTACTGTCAGTCCCTGAACAGGAACTTTGAATTCGGGCGATCGGTCCACTCCTGGGACCAATTGACCCGATTCTTCTAATGCCAACACCGTTTCATTTTCGGGACTCAATCCTGAAACGTAAGATCATTCTAATTGTTTGTCCGAGTTATCAATCGATTGCTTTATTTGTTTTATTATTAGGTTTACTTTAATCTAGTGATCAAATGCACAAATGCTCTAATGCTTCGACTATTTTGTCATTTGCTATATTAGTCGTTAGGTTTAGCGTCAAATTTGCATTTAAGGTAAGTTTTGCTGATTTAGTTTTGTTTGTCTTAAAGTTCAAATGCGAGACAATCGGGAGGTTTAATGAGACCATCGGTTGACTTGAATTAAATAGAAAATCAATTAATTTATTGAATCGTCAGTCAATACTTCCAAGTTTTGCATTTCTATTCTCGAATTTTGTGCGAAACTCTTTAGTTTACCTCAAATTATAACAATTCAATTACAACGAGAATATAATTTCTTCAAAACTAATCTTTTGTTAAATAGTTTTAAGTAATCGTTGAATTTTTTTTTCGTGAGTTTCCAAAAATATATTCAAACACATGAAAGAGATTATTCATTCTTAGACTTAATGTATACCAAAATAAATTGAATTATGAGTTCAAAGACTTTGTTCTCAACTGAACCAAGAATTGATTGAATGGTTGTTCTTATGTCTAAAAATAAGCCGAAAGTCGGACCCGAATTGGTGGGGATGTGCGCCGACATTCATCTCTTCTCTTAATTAAGTTTAACTTATTCTATAATATTCTAAAACTTTTTACACAAAATTCTTTAATAGTTTTGACAATAATTTTGTTCTTATTTTACAATCGAAATAAAAATTGTTTAAAACTTCTAATTAATTAATCGAATATCTTAAGGTTGACATCACTGCCCACTCTTTGGTAAATGTCTGTCACAACTCATCAATGGTTGAGATTAACAAAAAATCAAAATTCAAAAGTTTTGATTAAAAGTTTGGTTTAATCTTAAGTCTTGACTATAAAACAAATAATGAAAACAAACAATCAGTTTATAACATGATTACAGCCGAAAGTAATGTTACTAATAATGGTATTTCAAAATGGTTTCAATCGATTTGAATTTAAATAAGCAGATAATCAAAGGTTTGGCACAAATGACAAGATATCACTACTTTAGACATGCATTCACTCAGAGGTAAGAAAGCCTTTGATCTCTACTTAGGCTTACTTTCAACGGTGAGTCGCGCGGATGTACTGCTCTGACCACACGGTGTGGACGCTATACACTCGTAGATGCCTTCGTCCTCGGCGTAAGTTTGTCTTATGACAAGCGAAGTCGAGGCACTGTCCTGAGACATCTGCCGAAACACTAGTTAGAACCGACCGATTCGACCACTCTTTGCCGATGGCATTACCTGAAAGTCGCGCGACGGCTCTATTGCGTGTCCATCGCGATACCACGTAATCTTCGGCGTCGGAGTGCCCGATACGGCAGTGACAAAACGGGCGGGCGAGCCCTCGGCCACAGTCAGGTCGGCCAACGGCGTCAGTTGCGGAACAGTCTCTCTTTCCTCTGTTCGTAAATTAGATATTGTTTTAATTAAGACTTAAATTATCAATCAATCGATTCAAATACCAATGACTCTTAGTTTGGCGGCCGTCGAAACCTTTCCGGCCACACATTTATATAGTCCTTCGTCTTCTGCAAAGGCTTCCGATATCCTGAGAGTATGATTTTCTCCCTCATCTATCATTCGGAAATATCTGCTCGGTTTTATAGATTCTCCATCTCTGAGCCAATACACTTCTGATGCTATGAAATTCAAATTATCGATTAGTTCACACAATCAATTGAAACCAAGAGCTTATGTATAACTTACTGGTGAATCCACTAATTCTACATCGAAAAACGGCTGACTGACCCTCTTTTACAATCAAGTCTTTAAGAGGTTCTATTATTTTCGGAATCATCTCTTCTTTTGAGAGCTGTTTGGTGACCATCGGGGCCTCAATCACAACTTGACACTGACATCGGGCCTCACCGACGGCATTGGCAGCTACACATTGGTAAACTCCCTGATCATCTTTATCGCACTCAATCACAAGAAGGATATACTGGTCTTCGTCTTCAACAATCTTGTACTTCTTGTTTGGAGTGATTCGCTCTCCGTTTTTGATCCAATGAACATTCAAAGGTTTAGTTCCGCTGAGTTTTGCCGCCAATTGGATGAGTTGACCGACTTTTATGGTAACTGATTGTATTGTTTTGATAAAAGTCGGAGGAATTTGATCATAAATATCAGTATCTCTTCGTTCTGGAAAAGGTCAACATTTAGCAGAATTCATTATTTTCTTTGATCATACCCTCGACAATCAAATTGGCCGAACATTTCGCAGATCCGGCCCTGTTTTCCGCTATGACACTGAAGATACCCGAGTCCTCTATATATACTTCTTTTATAATAAGTGTGGAACTGTTCTCAGTTGTGATGATCTTAAAGGAAATGGAATCAAAGATATGGTTACGATATGGTTTGCTTGGATCAGACTATGTTACCTGAAATTCACTTGAATTATGAATTTCGAAACTCTCTCTAAACCAGGTAATAGTGGGCGTCGGAAGTCCTGTGAACTCGCATTCAAAGCGGGCCTCAGTCTTCTCGTAGGCCCGACACGGAGTTATCTTCTTTGTATAGACGGGAGGCTTTGATTCACTTGTTTTTCCGAACACTTTCCTCTCTTTTATTACAGACTTGTGTTCGTGATCTACAGTTTCCGTTTCCCTAATATGTCGTTTGATCTCAAGATCTTCTTTTTGTTCAGTTTGTATTTGTTTCTGTGTCTGAACGACTACTTCTTTGCCGTGAATAACACTTTCGGGAGAAGTCGGAGCTTTAGTTTCAATTACTTCTCTCTTTTGTTGTAAGGATTTCTCTTCGACAACGATCGGACTTCTTCTGTCAACAGCTTCTTCTCCAGGGATTTCATCCCTCTCTTTAGGCACTTCTTTATGTTTAGTTTGAGATTTAATGAGTATTTTCTTAGGTTTTTCGATTGACTCTGAAGTAATACTTTCCGAGTCAACAGTTTTCTCTTCTTTAGGCGTATATTTAATTTTGATCTTTTTCTGGTCATCCTCTTTGACCGGATGGGCCACTCCTTCTGATAGTCTCCACTCCTCCATCACTTCCAGTCCTTCCACTCTTTCGATTTCGGAACTCTGTCTTTCGAATTGATATTTAGCCACATTGTCGTCATAGTATGGTTTGGGTGAATGTTTGAGGACAGTTCTGTAGTCGTCGGTTCGGGGCTTTACGTCCAGAGTAGTGCTCGCATAGGCCTCTCCGACCGCGTTCTTCGCGTAGACCTCAACGATTCCCTTATCATATTGTGTAGTCTTCGGTATTTCCAATCGATACAAACCATCGTATCTAATCTTATATCGGGAACCGTTGGGAATGGTATTGCCATTAATACTCCAAAGCACTCGCGGTCGAGGTTTTCCAATGAGACGGACACAAAAAGTGGCGCAATTGCCTTCCAAGACCTCCAATGGTTCCGGTTTAAGGACAAACTCGGGTGCCATCCTCTGAGGCTCTTCTATCTCTTCCGTTTCGACTCTACGGCAAAATAAAAACATTGTTATTCATAAAATGTCTTAGTTTGAAGACCAGGGATGCGCAAATGGGGGCGCAACCCAAAATCGCCTAAGGGAGTTTGCGCATCCCTGTTGAAGACTCACTGTTGCCATGATGATTCCATTTCGATCATTCGATTGACAGCCATCGAAGTGGTTGTTGGTAATTGTGATTTGGTTATCAAAGATGGTCTCGCTTTTACTTTAACAAAGGTTCGGGTCATTGCCTCTCCTTTCGGTGATTTGGCGCAACAGACATATTCTCCCGAATCTTCTGGATAGGCAGAAAGGATGTCCAATGAGACAAAACCGAAGTCGTGTATAGTCTTATGTCGATGACCGGTGCGTAAGGGCTGTCCGTTATGAAACCATTCGACTTCGAGCTGGCCATCAGTTATCGGTTCGAGTCTGCATTCGAGGTGAATGTTATCGCCTTCGCTCAGGTTTTCCAACGATTGGATTTCAGTAACAAAATGTGGTCTTTCGTGAGATTGTTCTTCATTCAGACCCTCTTGAATCAGATGGTAATCGGTTTGTCTCATATCTTTTGCTGACACCCCCGGCGGTAGTTGACTGTCCATTACTATGTCCTTCTTGGCTGAAATTGATATAGATATCATTAGATAATTGGATCATTAAGATTATCTAACCTTTGACATTAACAGTTGCTTGAGTCGAATCAGATCCGTAATTATTCTTTGCCACACATTTATAAATTCCAGAATCGCGGGGAAACAACCAATCGATTTCGAGGACAACAAAACCGAAGTCGTTTACCGTATGAATTCGAGATCCTATATAAAAAGCGAATATCAATTTCAATTGTCTGGCTCTTCATCTGTTCCCATACCAGTTAAAAGTGGCTGATCATTGAGAAACCACTCGACAGTGAGAGAGGGATCAGTTGTTGGTTCTAATCTGCACTCGAAGTGAGCCGAATCGCCCTCCACTTTGTTCATTAAGTCTTTGATATGAGTTAAAAATTTAGGCACAACTTGGGGTTCGGGCTGTTCTGTCGGTCGGACCGGCATTTGATTAATCATATCTTCGATTCTTTGGACACTTTGTTCACCAGTGATATAGTCTGTCGGCAATTGTGACTCTAAAACAACACTTTTCTGGCTTTTAACAGACAATTGACACGAAATGAAGTCTTCGCCGAATTGGTTGATGGCTTTGCATACGTAACGACCAGAATCTCGAGGATAGGCCTCAGCTATTTCAAGGACAACATATCCGAAATCACTGATAGTCCTAAATCGGGATCCGGTGACCAATGGCTTGTCGTTTACAAACCATTCGACTTTCATCGTGGGATCACTTAATGGTATTAATCGGGACTCGAAATGAATGAAATCATTCTCTTTTATAGTAATATCTTTCAATTGGTTCAAAAACTTTGGCGGCTGTTCATCGATCTGTGTCCAGGTCTGACTCACTTGTCTCTCAACAGTGTCTTCAAATTGAGACAGTCTTGCGATCGTTGACTCGACCGCTTCGGCCGGCAATTGGCTGTCGAGGACTACTTTCCGACTAGACTTACATTTGATATCGCAGGTCATAACTGCTTCCCCGCTGTTGTTCGTGGCCCTCACCGAATAGAGGCCACTGTCTTCAGCATAAACCGGATTTATTTCGAGTACAACAAAACCAAAGTCACTAATAGTTCGAATTCTACTGCTGGCCACTAATGGTCGGCTGTTTTTGAGCCATTCGACGGTCAGATTTGGATCGTCATTAGGGATAACTCTTGTTTCGATGTGGAGTCCATCACCTTCTTTAAGATCTGTCACATTCTCGAGCGGGGCCTCAAAACGAGGCGATTCATAAGAAATCTCTTCGCTATACTCAATATGTTTGCGATCGAGTGATTGTTCGTAAAGAATCAGATCTTCGATGCCTTTTGACATCTCTTTCGGGAGCTGTGACTCGAAAATCACTTTAGCTTTTGCTGTGAAAAGACATAAACCCTTAGAACGGAATCGATTAAAAAGTGACTTACGTTGACATTTGAGAGTACTTTTGATAGCGTCTGACCCGAACTGATTGCTCGCTCGGCACTCATACACTCCACTGTCCCTCTCATCACAATCTATGATATCGAGAACAACTATACCGAAGTCATGAAAAGTTCGGAATCTATGGCCAGAACGCAACGGTTCTTCGTTGAGGAACCAGTCGACTGTCATTTCCGGGTCATTGATCGGCACTAACTGTGCCTCGAAGTGAACGCTCTGTCCCTCAACTAATTGAACCAATTCTTTGAGTGGAGTCAAGAATTTTGGCGATTGACTGGTTGTCGGACTTATATGACTCGGGGTTTGCAAATCCACATAACCTTCCAAAGCATGGATTTGTTCCATACTATGCGGAAGTATTGAGTGCTTCACAACTTTGGATGACGGCAGACATTGAAGAGTGAATCTGGTTGTGTCCGAACCGATCTTATTTGTGGCCACACAAATATATTCACCCGAATCTTCGGAATGAACATAAGAGATGTCCATCACTACAATACCGAAATCACTCAATAGTTTAATACGAGAACTCGGCTGAAGAGGTTGTCCGTTGTGATACCAATCAATTCTGAGAGTTTGGTCACCGATTGGTTCTAATCGGGACTCGAAGTGAGCGCTCTGACCCTCATTAAGACTAGAGATGCTCTTCATTTGGGTCAAGAAGTGTGGCCGCTCTCCCCTCTCGGCTTCGGTGCACTCCAATTGGAAACTGATTCGATCAGTTCCGCTGTCATTGGTCGCAATGCAAGTATAAGTTCCCGAGTCTTCTAACTTGATATTAAATATTTCAAGAATAGCGAAACCAAACGAATGGATAACATTTATTCTATTGCTGGCCTGAAGAGGTTCTTCATTGAAAAGCCACTCAATGGTGATCGAAGAATCATTGATAGGCGTAACACTGGCCTCGATGTGAGCCGAATCACCTTCCCTCAAATCTGTCAAATACTTTGAGATCAAAGTAATCTTTGGCGGTACCACCTCTTCGAAGTCCATCAGTTCCTCTTTGAGAGTTGTTTCGGATCCTCTTTGGTTCGGAAGTAAAGATTGGCTCAAAACTGATCCTTTGCTTATGATATCGATTTGAGTGGAAGTGAAGGCTTCTCCCGATTGATTGGTAGCTCTAATGCATTGAATTAAGTAATTATTGAACTAATTATGATTACCTAATGTTGTCTAAGCATTACCTGCAGGTATATATTCCTGAGTCGGTTGACCACAAGTCATGTATATCGAGGACAATAAAACCGAAGTCATTATTGGTTGCGAAACGCGAACCACTGATAAGTGGCTGACCGTTGAATAACCATTCGATGGTCAGATTGGGATCATTTGAGGGCTCGACTCTGGCCTCTAAGTGTAAGCCTTGGCCTTCTTTTACTTTGGAATTCGATATCAATGGTTGAATAAAATATGGTTTAGGGAACTCTGGTTTTGTCTCCTCAATGGTCTGTCTTTCAGAAGTCAGTTCCAATTGTCTGATGCTATCTAAGCCCTGCTGACCCATCGGATGAAGAGTTGTCGTCTCAATTGAATCTTTGCCCTTAACCTTGAGGGAAGCGGTAGATATAGCCTCACCCATTCTGTTGGACACTTTGCAGGTATATATTCCCGAGTCTTCCGGATATACAAATGCAATGTCGACCGAAACATAGCCGAAGTCATGACTAATGGCATACCGACTGCCGGCAGGCATTGGCTGACCGTCTTTTAGTATTTGGTATCTAATATCTGGGTCTTGTGATGGTTCGACTCTACATTCGAAGTGAGCAAGATCACCTTCCTTTAAATCCAAATTATTCAAATGGGACACGAAATAAGGTGTTGTCGTTTCCATTGGTTGCACTTCTTGTGCGGTCGGTCTATAGGTTTCGAATTCTTGTATTCGTTGCCAACTTTCGGGATGCAATGACCGGAGATCTAATCTTTCAGTTCCTGGACAATGATTTACAAATCAATAATGTTTGAAATCGAGATAAACCAATAAATACCTGTAACTTTTATTTCGCAGGTAGAAGTAGATTCACCCGAATCGTTGATTGCTCTGAAATGTTCAATGGATTAGATATGATGATGATTTACAAGACCGTGACCGACCTGCACGTGTAAATACCCGAATCTTCTGACTTGAGGTCTAAAATCTCGAGAGAGATCAAACCGAAGTCAAAGCGAGTGGTGATTCGCGATCCTAAGACTAAGTACTGTCCGTTTTTATACCACTCGACAACCAATTTGTCATCATTTGAGGGCTCAATCTGTGATTGGATATAAAGATAATCGCCTTCCTTAAGGTTCTTCGCGCTCGAAAGTTGTTTGACAAAGAGAGGGGCATTGAACACTTCTTCTGATGTCTCTACTCTTCTTTGGACATCATATTCGAAGACCTGAGTCTGACGGTAAGCTTCGGGATGTTGGCATCGGGTGTCGATCTGCGATAGACCTGTTCGTCGATAGCATGAAATGAATTGAAATGAATTTCATTGAAATGTCACTAACCTTTGACTCTCAAAGAGGAAGAAGTGATGGCCTCTCCGGAGCTATTGCTAGCTTTGATCATATAAACGCCTATTTATTACAGACAATTAATCAAATGCTAAGAAAGTCCTTTTTTGTCAAACCTGAATCTTCTGGAACAGTAGATGCGATATCAAGACTGATATAACCGAAGTCATGCGATGCGGCCATTCGTGAGCTCATCAATAGTTCCCTACCATTTAGATACCACGTATAGTCCATTTCTGGATCACCGATGGGTTTGATTCGACATTCAAAGTGCGCCGGTTGTCCTTCGATCAACTCTTGAGGTCCTACAAGAGGTGTAATAAACGTTGGCTTTTCGAAGACCATTTCCGGTTCTTCGCGTAATTTCCGAATTTTGGACCTCTCGAGAGCCTGTATTTGCGGCAGTATTTCCGGGTATTGACTCTCCAACTGAACGCCCGCTCTCGCTAGTCATGGAACAGATCTTATTAGCCAATGATAACTAAAGATATTACTAACGTTTGACTTTCATAGTGGCACAGGTGACAGCTTCACCAAGGGAATTCGTTGCTCTTACTAAATAAACTCCAGAGTCTTCCGGTAAAACATGTGTTATATCGAGAGCAATGAAACCAAAATCATTGATTGTGATGAATCTCGAACCTGAATGACAGCGGAAGTGAAGATCAATGAAATCAATGTAAGAACAATGATATCAAACCTGTCTTTAAGGGAATATTGTTTAGAAACCATTCGACTTCAAGAGTGGGATCTCCTATAGGAATGAGACGGCACTCGAAGTGAGCGCTATGTCCTTCCGTAATGTTATCGATATTTTTTATCGAAGAAGTGAAGATCGGTCTCTGAAAAGTGGGGACCTCTTCCTCTTGTCTCACATAGCGATAGTTGGCCTCTAAAGCATGAAGTTTAGGCAAAGCCGACGAATGCATACTTTCGGTTTGAATCGAACCCTTGCCTGGAGTGAAGACAAACATAAGTCAAGACATGAGTGGATTCCCTTTGAGAGTCCATACCTTCAACATTCAAATTGACTGAAGAAATAACTTCTCCCAAATAGTTTGAAGCCTTTACTGAATAGGTTCCCGAATCTTCGGGATAGACATAAGCGATATCGAGAGATACGTAACCGAAATCGTTGAATGTGTGAAATCGTGAACCTATTCATCAAATTTGTCTCAATATAAATGTGAACAAAATGTCTCCAAACCTGAGATCAAAGGACTTCCGTTGTGAAGAAATTCGATTTCTAGGTTTGAGTCATAGGAAGGTTCGATTCTGCATTCAAAGTGAGCCCTCTGTCCCTCCGCCAAGTGAGTGCTTCCTCTGAGCTCAGACACAAAGGTCGGAGGAATGGGTGCCTTATCTTCGATTTGTTGAAGTCCTCTAATGGTCTGACGTTCTAACTGTTGTATTCTTTCCAGACCTTCGGGATTGTGTGTGTCATAAATTATAGATCGCTTCTCGGCTACACTGATCACACAAGTTGTAACGGTTTCCCCGACTTGATTACTGGCCCGAATCATATACGTTCCCGTGTCTTCGGGATAGGCGTAAAGTATATCGAGGGCTATATATCCAAAATCATTGGTCAATTTGAATCTATGGCCGGTCTTCAGTGGGATTCCATTTACGAACCACTCGACTGTCATCGATGGATCGTTCATTGGTTCCAGTCTGCACTCGAGGTGCGCCGACTGACCCTCTTTAATATTTTCGAGATTCTTCAATGCTTTTGTAAAAACAGGTCGGGTTATGTCCAAAGGAGGCGATTCGCGGCGCCGTATGTGAGGTCTTTCCAGTTCTGCGATTCTCTGCAGACTTTCCTCATGGATGGGGTCGGTGTCAATCACTTTCCTCGGTTCCACTTTTATTGAACACGTGGTCACCGCTTCTCCGGCCTCATTGACTGCGTGGCACATATAAGTACCCGAATCTTCGGGATAGGCATACAAAACATCGAGAGATACAAATCCGAAATCACAGAGCGATTTAAAGCGATGTCCTGTCTTTAAGGGAACGCCGTTTACCAGCCATTCAACAGACATTGTCGGGTCGTCCGCCGGCGTTAAAGTGGCCTCCAAATGGAAAGGCTGTCCTTCTCTCAGGTTTTCGTAGTTTCTCAAAGAATTACCGAATTCTGGTTTTTCTACATTAATTATATCCGATTCTTCTCTCTTTCGATTTCTTGGAGTCTCGAGAGCTCTGATTTTTGAGAGACTGCTCGGTTGTAGTGATTCTAATATAACACTTCCTCTTCCGAGAACCTTAAGTGAAACTTTCGAAAGAGTAGATCCCAAATGATTGGTCGCTCGGATCGCATATTCACCCGAATCTTCAGGAATAATACTCAATATATCGAGTGCAGCGAACCCGAAGTCGAAAAGAGTTCGATATCTGTTACCGATCTTTAGCGGTCGTTCGTTGTGAAGCCATTCCACTGTCATAGTGCTGTCGGGAAAGGGTTCGATTCGACACTCAAAGTGTGCACTCTTTCCCTCTTCGACCAAATTCGTTCCTTTGAGTGGAGTCACAAAATAAGGCTTTTTGTCCGAACAAATTTCAACCATTTCTTCCTTTCGGTAAAAATTTCTTCCCTCGAGGTATGATATTTTCTGAATGCTCTCTGGGAAGGAAGAGTCAGAGACGACTGACTTAGTGTCCTGAACATGAAGAGTGGCAGAACAGACGGCCTGACCTAAGAGATTGCTTGCTCTGCATTGAAGAGTTCCCGAATCGAAAGGTTTCACATATTGAATGTCGAGTGCGATATAACCGAAATCATTGATTGTTGAGATTCGGGAACCGAGCAAAAGAGGTGACCCATTGTGAAGCCATTCAACTCTCATATTCGGGTCTCCAACTGGAATCAGACGCGTTTCAAAGTGTGCGCTCTGGCCCTCAATCAGTGATAGGTTTCTCAACGGTAATGTAAAAACCGGTGCTTCGGATATCAGTTCTTCTTCTTCGACGGTTCGCTCCCTTTTGTGTTCGAGTCTTCTAATACTTGAAAGACTTCCTTCTAATTGAGATGTTGTGATCAGACTAGAGGTTGGACGACATCTGAGCACTGCCTGGACTATAGCCTCTCCGTAAGCGTTTGTGGCTTTTATAGTATAGGTTCCGCTGTCTTCGGGATAGACGTGTTTTATGTCGAGAGCGACGAAACCGAAGTCGAATATCTCGACAAATCGCGAGCCTTGAAGTAAAGATTCTCCGTTTTTGAACCACTGGACAGTAAGTGTGGAATCGCCGATAGGAGTCAATTGACATTCGAAGTGGACTCTATCGCCTTCTAACACATCGGCATTTCTCGGCGCTGTCGTGAAGACCGGCGCCTGTTTTATGGCTTCGTCCACGAGAGCGTCCCTTTCATAATATTTCATTTCTTCCCTCTTCTCTGACTTTCTATACAAATGAGCGAACTCGGAGTCGGTATCGACCGAAGCCTTTCCCCGACACAAAATAGTGGCCGACATTTCATCGCTCCCGTAATCATTAGATATTTTGCATGTATAAACACCCGAGTCTTCGGCAACCATTTTCAAAATTTTCAATGATATGTAACCGAAGTCACAAAACGGTTGGAATCTATGACCGAATGGCAAAGGGATTCGATTGTGGAACCACTCGACTCTCAGATTGGGGTCATTTAGGGGTTCGATTCGACACTCGAGATGTGCCGATTGGTATTCATTGATCTCAATATCTTTGAATTTGGTTAAGAACTTTGGTTTTGTAGTGATTTCTTGATCGACAAACAGCTGTCTTTCATACTTGCGATTCCTTTCTTCGAGTCTTTTGATTTCTTCTAAACTCTGGGATAATTCTGTTTCACATATCACTCGCTGACTCTTTCCATGACATATAAGACGACACGAAGAGACCGCTTCCCCGAACAGGTTCTTAGCCTTACAGGTGTAAAGACCACTGTCTTCGGGATAAACACATAATATATCCAAAGCAACAAAATTAAAGTCGAATTGTGGTCGGAATCGGTGACCGACGGTAATTGGTTGACCATTTTTGAACCATTCAACAGTCATGGCTGAGTCACCCGAAGGTCCGATTCGACATTCGAGGTGAACATTTGTCTCTTCCATTGTTTCGACGTTATGTAGAGGTTTAATAAAAACGGGAGGTTTTCTTACAATCGGTTCTTCTTCTATATCTCTTCTTTTGGTTCTCCTCTCTTCTAATCTCTTAATTTCGACTAAACTTTCAGAGAATTCCGATTCAGTGATAACACTAGACTGAGATACCACAGTAATAGAGGCACTGGACTGAGCGCTGCCCAACCTATTGGTCGCTCGAACAGTGTATTCGCCCGAGTCTTCGACTCTAACTGATAGGACATCGAGGGATAGACACCCGAAGTCGAATCGAGTCTGATATCTATGTCCAGCCATTAGTGGTTTATTGTTGAAAAACCACTCCAATGTAAGGGACGAGTCGTTGACCGGTTCGACAAACGCTTCCATGTGAACAGTTTCCCCCTCGTTATAAAGAAGAGGTGGTACTTGAAGATGGATTCTGAAGATGGGTTTCATTTGTTTAATCTCTTCCATGTAATATTCATCTTTATGAATGTATTCCTTCTCAATAGTTTGTGTCGAATGTTTGCTAGTAGTGTCATAGAAAGAACTGGTTGTGTCGACCGCTTCCCTGGCCTTTACTCTAAGTTGAGTTGCGATTGTTGTCGACCCGATCTGGTTTTGAGCTACCGCTTCGATCCGACCGCTATCTTCGGGTACAACATTCAAAATATCGATGGCAACGAAACCGAAATCAAAGTAAGGTTTAAACCGATGGCCGACTGGCATAGGTTTGCCATTCAAGAACCAATCGACTTTCATATTGGGATCCCCTAAAGGTTGGAGACGGGCTTCGAAGTGAGCGCATTGACCTTCTTGAAGGTCAACTTTGCCGCATAAGGCTGTCATGAACTTTGGCTTTTGTGTGATATATGTTTCAGTGAACTGATCCAATTTATACAAAGACATATCCTCCGTGTGTTGAATCCTTTCCCAACCCTCTAAATCACTGCTTTCATAAATTATTGACTTTTCACTAACACTTGTGAGTCGAGCTCCGGATCGCGCGGAACCGACACTATTTGTGGCCACACAGGTATAGATACCAACATCTCTTGAGCTGACATCTCTTATAGTGAGTGATACGAATCCGAAGCTATAGAATGGAGTGATTCGAGAACTGGCGGTTATGTATTGACCGTCTTTAAGCCATTCGATTCTCATTGTTGAATCTCCTTGTGGTTCGACACTGGCTTTAAATATAGCACTGTTTCCTTCGGCCACAGACTGGTCTTTGACATGTGATGTGAAGACAGGTTTCTGTCGCGGCTCTAATTCTCGATCAACGAATTCGAATTTTGACCGTTTCTTTAGATGGATCTGTTCAGTCGAGGAATCGTCTGCTCTTTTCTTTGTGGTTTGTATTTGAGCTGAAGATTAATAATAGAGTTGAGTTGAGATCCATTCGAGAGGGATATAGACTTACGTTGGACTCTAAGCGATGTGGTCGATGTGGTCTCTCCCGAGCCATTGGTCACTCTTACCATATATAGTCCGCTGTCCGATGGCATCACTTCTGTTATATTCAATGAGATATATCCAAAACTAAATACTGTCGTCAATCGATTGCCTGAAAATGTCGATCACTCATTAGATCCAAAGCTATAACCACTCTTTCCGTCTATACTAACCCAAATTCAATGGCTTCCCATTGAGAAACCACTCGATTCTGAGTGTTGGGTCATTAATAGGTGTGATCTGTGCTTCAAAGAACGCATTCCCGCTTTCGGTTACTTCTTCGGTACTCATTAGTGGTTTCATAAAAGATGGCTTCACTAAAGAAGTTTGTTCGACAACTCGTTCCCGTCTATAGAATTCCGAGTCTTCAGTTCTTTGGAATCTTTCAATAGTTTCTTCAAATGGCGGACTCTTCGGAAGGTTAGCGACGGGATTACACTTAAGTGTGGCAGTAGTTATGGCTTCTCCAGAATCGTTGATAGCTTTACAGGTTATTATACCTTCGAATGGATTTCAATCGATTATTATTTATATATCTATTAATCTTATATACAATTATATTATATTAAATAAATTAAATAAATTAAATCAGAGAATATAATTGAGGAACCGCTCAATAATTCTATTTCCACGATGGAAATTAAAGGACATTAAACCCATTATTTTGTTTGAATTTGTTGGTCAAAGACCTTTCGCTTATTAATTAAGTTAAACAGAGTCTAACAGTTAAACACCAAGAATAAAAAGTAATATCTTGACTGACAAACAGATGTGATGTCAAATCAATTATTAGAATTAAGTCAATTTAAAAGTGAAGACACATTTCGTAAATTGTAAACCATTTGAATCCTAAACCCATTTAACGAGTTCTGACTTTTAATAACATATTCTTCTGATGTTATTCAAGTAAATACTTTGAACCACAAATCTGATCCACTTATCAACAGATATCTCACCTGAATCTTCGGGATAGACGTGAATAATAGTGAGCGCGAGATAACCAAATCTGAAAGTTGTGAGGACTCGCGAACTCGACTCGATTAGAGTTCCGTTCAAATACCACTCAATTCTCATCGTTGGATCAGATGATGGCGTGAGTCGGGCTTCGAAGTGAGCCCTTTCGCCCTCATTCAACACTAAGTCACGCAAATGAGTGGTAAATGAAGGCTTCGGCGGTGGCGGCGGTTGTGATAGCGGTGATTCTGATCGTGGCTGAGACGGCACCTCATGATATGTCCGCTCCATATGTCTCAGATAAATCACTTCAGAAGGCGGCGGTCTTTCAGGTTCAATAACTCGATGAGTCTTCGGAACATTTATTTTGACGGGTTCTCCGACTGGAATTCTTCTTTGACCTTCGACATGAAGTTTAGCTCTGATGGCTGCCAATCCCGCTTGATTCTGGGCAGTGCACTGATACCAACCCGAATCTTGAGGAAGAACTTTGTTGAAGATCAATGAAGAAGATCCTTCATTTGTCTTAATTTCCAAGTCTGGTGGTCTCGAATATATCTGTAGGCCATCCTTCTGCCACGTGATCCTCGGCACAGGTGTGCCCACAGATCTGCAGTGAAGACAAACCGTTTCGCCCTCTTTTACTTCTGTCGCTTGAAATCGTTCGACAAATTTGGGCGAAACTGTTTGTTCCTTTTTGACCACAACAAGAGACACATTGAAAGAACTTTCGCCGACACTATTGCTGGCCACACATGTGTAAGTGGCCGTATCGCACGGGTAGACCGCCATTATGATCAGGGCGTGAACACCACCCTCGTTGACCACAACTTTGAACCGATCGGTATCCATAATCAATCTTCCTTCGCGATACCAATTGACCTCTGGTTCTGGACGTCCTCCGACCAGACAATCAAACCTAACTAACTTACCTTCAACTGCTTGTCGGTCGAACGGCAACTGATAGAAACTCGGCTTTATTCCGATGTTTGTCACCACTTCTTGGTTCGGGTCGTAGTAGTCGTCGGCCTCGCTATTAAATTAGTTACCATTAGTTTTGATATCTTAAGGTAACTTTAAAGATGACTCACTAATAGGGTTTTGTCTGATACTGCAGTTCCGCAGTTTGTGGTCGCGAATAAGTGGGTTCGACCTCCAAAAAGACGGAATGAATTGCAATGCCGTTTGGATTCTCTAAGTAAAGGGTATAATAACCCGAATCTTCGGCTAATACTAGTCTGATATCAAGTGTCGCGATGTTATCTTTTAAGCTGATATCAATTCTTTGCGATGGCGTCAGTCGCGTCCCATTCCAGAACCAAATGATTCTTGGATTGGGATTCGCAGATATCTTCGCCTGGAATGTCACGCCATCGCCTTCTTTCTTATGTTTGTTCTTTGGTTTGCATATGATTTGTGGCACTTCTGGAGGACGACCCATGTCTTGGATCGGGTCGTATGTGCCTCCGCCACGAATAGGTTCGGTAAGGGTTCGACGAAATTCATTGTCGTTAAGAAGTCTGTATTCGAATGTTTCGATCGGAAAGTTCTGAATCAAAATTAATCAAAGGATCAAATGATAAAGAGAAGGATCAAATGGTATGTCCTATAGTACTCTATGAGTACTTCACTTCACAGAAAGTAAGGTATGGGTAAAGACTAACCTCGAGGCGATTGAGAGCCCCCGAATCGGTACCATATTCCATGTCTCCTCCTTGTCCTGAGGATTGTCTGCGAACGTCTTCGACGTTTCGATCAGACATTTTGGATCGTTTGGACTCTCAGTTAGGACTAACTCTAAACATATCAGTGCGAAAGAGGAGAGACTGTTCTGATTCGGCTCTGATTTAGTTTACTAAGTGTTGCCAAACTCAGAGGACCTGATGCTGACGACCACCCCTTTAGTTCTTTGAGAGCATAACTTAGTTGATCTCATATTTAGTTTATCCCATTTGAAAGTCTGTTCCAAACATAACTATTGCGAAGCTTTGGTTTCCTTATATAGTCATGGATGCCATGCAGTGCTCCGAATGCCTGTGCATCGCATCCAATACTTCTCCTACTTTTTTGCTTATCTCCGGCACAATATGTTTGTCAGAAGTTGCAAACTTTTCACCACTAATCAGAAGAGTATATAATTTGGTTGCGGAGAAAAATCCCATTGTTGTGATTTTAAAATTTTAAAATTTGAAATTTCCACATTTCAACAATACAAAAACCCATTGTTGATATTTCAAATTTTAACATTTTCAAAATACTCAGCCCTTCTTCAGGTTTATTCATAATCTATTTCAGGCTTATGCCTTTACCTCATAATACCTACTTGGTACAGGTACAGGTACCTGCTCAAATGGTAAACCCCTTTTCCACTAGAAATTCCCTAAAGTCGATTAGTCAAACTATCTGTCTGTTGATGGGATAGATGGGCAAAGAAATTGAATTGCTTGATTAAATTTCAAACATTTTAGTGGCGAGTCGTTGGCTTATATAGTGTTGTATGACTTTTCCGGGAACTCTTGTTCTATTCATTTGATGACCTAAAGACACAAAAAGAGATACAAACCAAGAATAACAACACTAATGATGACACTTCACAATTTGAAATATTTAAACTTTACGACTCGGGAAAACTTTATTTAATATCGGTCTCTACGTTCCCACCAAGAATTTGACCATTGTGGTAATTTGAAATTTTAAAATTTTTCTACAATACATTAGAACTCATACCTCTGAAGCATTTGTTGCAATTTCGAAATACGTATGGCCACCGGAAACATCCTACACCCAGAACCCATTTCCATTCCATTGACCATCCCTGCTGAATTACTACTATTCCAATTGATCCCGAGAAAACCAATTAAGATCATTTTATTTTTTAATCGCAAGACGTAATATCTAACTGTCGGCAGAAACTATCAAGGGTCAAATTAATTTTTGACATATTTTCATGTGAACTAGATGGTTAAGATTCTTAGCCAGAGCTTCTAATGTATATGTTGGTAACTTAAGAACATATACATTGAAAGGTGTCGATAATCTGTTCCTCGAATACGTTTACTCGAGTAAAAGTTTGACACTTGTGTTGATATCTGTAGTAATATCTAATACCTAAATGAACTAACAATAGTTCGGCTCCTTTTCGATTCATTTTTGGGAAATTAATGAAGATTTTCGTAAACCTTTTAATAAAACTTTTGTTGAATTCAATTGTTTTTTCGATTCACCCAAAAAGTATATAATCTTTGTATGAAAAGCCTCTCGAAATGCAAACCTGTGTTCTCTTCTACCAAAGAGCCGGTCCTCAGACAGTTCTAACCCGGGGTAACTCCAACCCCGATTCCATATTAATCGCAAATATGAAAATACCTCAATTTTATTATAAAACAAATGCACCATGGTGGAAAACAAAATATGACCTTTTCAAATAATTGTTTAAGTTGAACATTCCTTTCTAAAATGATTGTGACTTATGATTATGGCTTAAATCATTATTTGACTGATAAACAGTAGATTACAAACATATTAAAAGTCATAAAAATTATTTGATTTAAAAAATTCTAATAAACTTATTGTTCGAGTTTTAAACATAATTTTTGTTCCGAAAAATGTGCCATGTTCAATCCGGAAGACCCATCAATATGAAATCTCAGACCCTTGGAAATAGTTTGCTGACTCTCGCACATAGTTTATCCTAAATGTGTCACTTTGTTTACAAACATCAAAACAGATATTCATAAAACATAAAAGTCAGTCGAAATGTCAAAATTATTAATAGAAAAACTTTGAAAATAATAGATTAAAGATTGACAACAAAATGGAATCAATAAAAGGGAATTTGATAATTATTCGCATTGTTTATTGAA